>DWNY01001045.1:0-13623 GCA_018250635.1 Telegonus apastus | reverse complement strand
GTGGACTGCATGCTTAATTTCTACAAAACCTATTGAACCGTATTAGGTATTTATAATACTTATTTTCAAAATGCTATAACTTAATAACTTTTATTGTCTTATATAACTGCTATTAAAAATAAAATTAAAGTACATACGGCGCTACGACTAAGCCTGTTCGACTCGCACTTGGCCAGGTTTTCCTTTTGGACGCGGTACTCGAAAAGGGTTTAAAGCTTACATCACATCGCGCACTATTACGCCAGAACACAGCGTATTAATGTCGTCAACCCATTAATATCCCACTGCTGGGCACGGGTCTCTTCTCGGAGTGAGAGGGCTTTTAGGTCATAGTCCACCGCGCTGGCCAAGTGCGAACTGGTAAAATTCACACATCTTTGAAAACATTTTTTTTAAGATCTCTCAGGTGTGCAGATATCAAGTGATAATTAAATTCTAATTAGCACAAAACTTTCGAAAAGTCAGAGATTAATGCATGAGATTTGAACCTCGGACCTCGGACCCCCCGATTGAGAAGCCGAGTTGCAACCATTAAGCTATCACTGCTACTCGCACAGCTGTTAGTACAACCATACAACTCACTTACAACCTATGTAGGCGTATTCATGTTCTTCCAACTGGTAACTGGGTATTATCTATTAATAACACTTGTGCACGTTTTCATGTTTCACGTGACAACTGTACGTACATTGTAAGGTTTGGAACTTGTTAAACTCGTGTTTTGGATTGGAATTGAAACGTACCGTCAAATACGCTAAGTTTGCCACTTGGGATATCTTTGCCCAAATTGCTAGTTATTAGCCAATTGTTATTCTACCTAAAATATATGGTGACATTAATAAACATAATATAAGGGCAAAGTTGCCCTGAATTGCAAAGTTGGCTCAATTGACGTTAGGAATATATTTTTTTATATGGCGTCAATCTACAATTTGTCTGCTGCTGTAAACAGGATGATTCGAAGGATGTGTTGAGGGACTTACGTATCAATTCGGTTCATCTCACACCTCAGTGGCAGCAACGCGTCTCAAGTAGATCTCTTAATCTTATCTGGGGTTGATCACAGATGTCCATGGGCGGCAGTGACCACTTACTATCAGATGACCTGAATGCTACTTCATCCACCTCATATGTAAAATCTGTCTAGTCCGTAGACCGTGCCAAAGAAATAATCATACATACATACATACATACATACATACATTACAGACCTACATGCATACACTCGAAAAACATTTCCCTCCTTAAGACGCAGTCGTTTCAAAAGATGGTAGAACCCTTGTGGTTCGCCTCCGGCGGCACCACCATCACATCCATTTCTGCCTTATAACAGCCGTTAAGCGCTGCCGTGTTCTGGTCTGAAGGGTGTAGTAATGGAGACATACTTATTCAAAGCGTTCCAAATTAGTTCTCAAGAGGAGCAACGCACCTGTGGCCGACTTCAGATAGGACTGTGATCCCATCTGGGGTTGATTACAGATTTCCGTAGGAGGCAGTGGCCACTTACCATCAGGTGGACTGCACGCTCGATTGCTACTTCTAGACCATAAAAAGTGTCGGTTAAAAACACGACACGTGTCACATTTTCACTCTTTCGGAGTGTTTTTCATAACAATACATGAATTCAGAAGAATAAAAATAGAAGCGATGCAATCAGCAGACGCGCGATAAGATTTCATTTGAATGTCGTTTATTTAAAGTCAATGAGCTCTTTTATATTGCGCTCATATTTTTGTTAATGTTAAAGTTTAAGTTGAGATTTTAAGGGGGTTAAGAGACTGAAGCTATCCCCATATGCTGTAGTTATATACTAAGTCCATCCGTTAAATCTTATTGATGTGGGTACATGAGTTCATCTCAAATTGACGATCTTTTTTAACCGCGTCAGAAGGAGGGTAATGTTTTTCGAGTATGCATTATTATTCGTATGTATGTGTTTAAGTAGGTATGTATATCAATTTCTATGGCACGCCCCACAACCCAAACGGCTTGACGGATTTTAACATATGAGGTGTCGTTAGAATCAGGTCGTCTCTGTTGTCATAGTTATATAGGCTATTTAATTTTTGAACATGATGCCTGTGAACGAAAAAAAAGTGGGGAGGGAGGGAGAGAGGGAGGAAAAGGGTAATATTTTTGTATCAACAATATGGGTATCAAATGAGTATGGGTATCATAGTCGTTTCATTTTAAGCAGTCGGGTTTTTTTGTTTTTATGATAATTCAGTAGTTTCGCCATCAAACCGGCTATGTCTTAAAACGTACCTAAATCCTAGATCCTTGAGTGTTAGTGATTGGTAATTGCCGATTTAGCATGCCTGATATGACATGACATGATATGACATGGCCTATGCCTGATATGATATGACATGGTTTATTTTCCACGGTCGTTTAAGAATTTTCTCACATGTCGCAGATTTTTTTAAGATTCACAGGCGTCATATGCGTATAAAAACTTGGCGAAATTATTTTTGCCTCCAAGTATAAAATTATACAAGTAGTCTACGTCAGTGTGACATTTAAGACGAAACCAACGACACACCATATACGATATTATGTCAGAATTCATCAAAACGTCTGGATTGTAGAGCGTGTCAAAGAAATGGACATAAGTACGTACATACTTCCTCCGACACAGTTGGGTAAATATACTGCACTGGATATCTGCGACTTTAATTTAGATACAAGTAAACAAAATTTTAGTGTCTATTTGTAGCGTCCAAATATCAAGCTATTACAAAATGCATATGAAAGTGTACACGGCACCTCCCTATAATAAAAAAGAAACAGATTAAAATTTTGATCTGTCTGTCTGTTTATTCTGGGTTATCGAAACGGCTGGAGCGACTTTAGGCGAGCAGATAGGTAGCTCGAGGTAAAGGCGAAACATAGGCTACGTTAATTTTAAAAATATTAATTAGGGTTACGCGCAATAAAATTAAAACCCATTAACCATGTCGCCAATCTTCAGTTGCCATCAGATATATTAGAGCCAGCTATTACGTGTCTTTTGTTTATATGTATCTCATTTTTACGTGTTACACTTTTTAATTAAGACAAACTTCTGCCCTTGTCCAAATTTCATAGTTTTGACTAATGTGGTTCTCCAATCCTCTCGTTTCTATATACGAAGATAATTGAATTGTTGTTGTTTATCGTTGTATAAAGTTGTATATTATATGGACGCGTTATTATCGGACGTCTGTTATGTAAAGCGGGTAGCGTCGTCGTCGCGAAATATCTGCAGCGTACGTTATCGCCTCAGTAGGTAAAAACAATACGTGTACCTACTAATTTTTATATTTACTAGCAGTCCCGTCACAATGATCGAAATTCGCCCGAAATTAAAACCAAATAAGACCTAACCTTATACATGCGTATACATGTGTATAAGGTTACGAATACGAAAAATACAAGTTCATGTGAACTTTTGTATTTATTCTTCATATTTGCATTAGGAAATCATTAATTATGGGGATTAAATAAATTATTAGAAAAACAAAAAATCTGACTGCCTAAAATCTATTTACCTACTGAAAATGTAAAAATTGGTACATGTACTACGTGAAGATCTGTCTTTAACCCATAAGGGCCCCTGGGCACATAAGAATGGGGCCCGTATGAGGCCTGTACGAGGTGGCGAAAACCTTTTTTGTTGGAACAGATGAAGAATTTAAATTTCAAAATCATAGGTATGTCGTTAGCGCGATTCAGAATACAAGCACCGCCGTCTTTTATCCTTTATTAAAACTATATGTTGAATAAATTATTTATAAATTCCCGTTCTGTACATGTGTGCTACCGGAACTACCGGAGATTCGGCAGCGCTTAAAAGGGCCCAGCGAGCGGGGCCCTCGCCAAGTGCCCATGTGCTTAGTGGGAAATTTTATTATTAAGTTATGTAATTTTTGTTAAACTTTCGTATGTAATGCATCATTAATATATATGTGTCTCACTTATACACCCTTGAAATCGGAACGTAGCAGCTCTTAACACTGCTGTTGCGTGTCAAAAACCTCAGTTTTGTTTAAGTGCCTTTAAGCGTCAACCATCTTCAATGTATATAGTACACGACTGTAGAAAATTCCACCTACAACGGTTCAAAAGATACCTACAGCACTGACAGACGAACGAAAAGTAGAGACTTAGTAATATAATGACGTTGGCGTCCTTTAGGTACCACCAGGTCTACGGAACCCTTAAATGTATAACTCGGTTCAACAAGTTGTAACGAATCCATAGTGGCGATTTAGGTATTAATAGAAATGAACTCTTAAATGGCGACATTCTTGAGTTCAATATTCATTGATACAAGTTACTAATACTTCGATAAGAATAATGTTAGTTAACCATAATATTTAATAGGTATCGTTGTAGATGCTTTATTACTTATTAGATTATATTATTTTTGTTACTAGTTGTTGCAACAATGTATGACAAAAACTCTACAATGTCAACATTATTTCCATAGATTGTTTGATATTCATAGATAGTCTTCCGTCTCATTGTCAGGTATACAAATAAATAATTATTAGATAACAATCTTAGAAAAAATATAGATACGTTAACGTTAGCTGAGACTTGTTATTGAAACAGAAAACCAAAGATTGTAACCTTCCTGCAGAAAACGTTAATGTTGCATTTAGCACGTTAATTATTTAGCTGATTGGAAAAATGTAAATTTTTATGTTCTTGTTACGGGATTTTCCGTATGTATCATTTCGAAAGGAAAGATACAATGAATACATAACGAGGCAAATAGTAAAAATTGCATTTTTATTCCCCTAATATTACGTGAACGTCCCATCCTAAATCATGTAGCAAAATTTTAATACCGACAGAAGGGTTGGTTAAAAACACCCTTAGATATTTAATAAACAGCGATCTTAGAAATTGAAGTTATTTTTAAATTAAGGAGGAACTGAGCTTATATAATGGCATACGCCGACACGCACATATTAAAATTAAAGAATATAAATAAAGCCTTCCCTATTTCGAATTTTTCAAATGACGCGTAATGGCGTCCGCACGTGCGGATCTTTGCGCTGATGACGTCAAGAACTTGAGAACTTAGCATAAATAGAGAAGTTAGAAAATAATGGTTTATTTCAAATTACTAAATTTTCTTTAAATATTGTAACATAAAATGGAGCGGAATACAATAGGTTTCCTTTTTCGAATTTTGCAAATGGCGGCGTGCAATGGCGTCCGCACGCGCCTCTGCGCCAGTGAAGTGTAGTCATAGTGTAGTACTGTAGCAGTGAGTGAGTCGATGAGTGAGTGAGTCACGCGGACGGCGCGTACTATGAGACGTGCACTGGATCGCGTAGCCCGGCCCGCGGCTTCGCGGTATTCGACGTGTTGGGCAAATGGTTGTATGAAATTATGATAATGTGCCTTGTCATTTTAAGTACTTACCTAATGAATGCTATTAGGAGTAAAAAAACCTTCTTAACTACATACATAGTTAATTATAGCGTTTACTTAAAACAATATTCACATTAATTTCAAATACGAAATTAGGACATTACATTATCAAATTGACTAGTTGTATATCTTATTCGGATTTGGGTCCAATACTTACCTGTATGAAATAATTATGAGAAGTACTTTTTGACCTTTTTTTATTTAATAAAAATCTTATTAGCATTATTATATTGTCCATCTACATTATTCACGTTAAGTATACTTTGACAGTTCGTATTTGAATATATTGTATTGTACGGTGTGTCTAACAAGGCGGAAACATATTTTTTTATGTAAAATCTGTTATGTAAAACCTGTATGTTCGACGAAAAAAAAAATTAAAATTCATATAAGTACAAAAAAATTTAAATGTAGTTCACATCGGTATCAAACTGGCGTAACCCCACATAACAACTGGGTATTTTATATTCTCACCTTCACAAGATCACCCAACATATAAGGATCGGTGGGGTAGGAATTATTCCAGTCTCAAAAAAACCTGCCGGAAAGGTCCTCAAAGAAGTAAATACACGCATTATTAATGCAACTTCATAATGTGTTGATTTCAATTATTACAATAAATTATATTGATGACGATAACATAGTGATTGGAATTTGAAACCCATGCACGCATTTTAAATATTTTTTAAAATTATTAACGTGTTATTAATTAAGTTTGACTTACATTTTACATTAATAGTCACGAAAAAACACCGTGAATCAACACACACATTGATATTTTTAAAAAAATGTATGAAGTCTGTACCAATTTCTACGTGACAGCACGTTGTACGTGTCTGAACCGCTCAAACACAGAGGAGACTCGGACCCAGCAGTAGGACTATGGATAATGGGCGATGCTGTTCGTATACATATAACAAAGATTAAACAATTAGTGCTTTAATCTTTGTGAGCCTTACAGAACGGTACAATTTTTAATTTTGTCAACCTACACAAAATGAATGAGTGAACATATTTAGCTAATCATTTTTGTTTTATTGTATTCCGACAAACGTGCAATATGATATTTCCTTTAACTCTTTCGTCACAACTTAATACTCGTTTTGGATTGATAAGCCTAAATAATATAACCTTGTGTCTTGACCATGAGAGTAGAATTCTAATACCTACATAAAAATACTAACGGATAAAATTCGAACTAAACATTAAATCGTGAACGTTAAAAACATAATAATTGTACTTACCGTTTCGATTTTTAGGTATCTCATTCATTCGTTCAACGGCATTTTTCATTCGTCCTACATTTATAGTGTTGTATTTATTGTACTTACCGAAATTTCACAAGATATTTTTTTATTTTATAAAATGTGTGTGTTTTTTAATAATCCTATCTGTACTATGTAAGTATAATTTTAAAGGTGGTAGAATCCTTTGTGGTACGACTCCGGCGTCACCACCGCCACAGCTGTCTCCTTTATAACAGCAGTGTCAAGAGCTGCTGTGTTCTGTATTAAGGATGTGGAAGACACTATTCGAGGCGATACAACATAAGGATTTATTATGGGTTGTTACAGTCGCCCATGGACATTTGTGAGCATAGTCACATTAATTCCTACTAGGGATGGGATAGGAAGTTATGGATGTCAAAATTTCCGGTCTGGATAAGGACACGGATATCTGAAAAATATTATATTGGTTTCGGATACGCCTACGGGTATCCATAACATTCCTCGTACCTTTTTTTTCTGCTGTCCTTCCCGGGGTCGCTGGATGGACGGTTAGAGCTCCCACTCTTGCCGCCCACAACCTCGGATGCCCCCTTTTAGTCGCCTCCTACGTCAGGCAGGGGATACCGTAGCCTTATTCTGGTCCCGGCTACAGGGACAAACATCCCCGGTACCTACTACGTCTTTTCTGAAGTCAATCGTAGACGCGTCGCTACTCGAAAAGACAAAAATGGTCGCCACATATGAAATTTACTCTGGTCCCAAGTCTACTTTACGTTAGTAAAGTATATATAATATCGTAGGGTCCGTACAAAATTGAAATTTTCCTAATACGATCGACTTTGTCGTGTCCGTATATAGGCGAGTTGATTGAACGTGCAACCGGTTCTATTCGCCGTAAACCGCCTTTATATTATGTAGATAATTGTTTTATTTTACAATATTTTTCGTAAACTTACTTTCTGTTACGAGTAGGTACTTAACAGCGGTGGTTGGGTTAATAGACATTTATGAGAACTAGTCGACCGGTCGCAATGTTCGAAATTCGACCATAATTAGAACCATACAAAAACTTAACTCATAAATCCAAATAAAAAATGAACTTGTATATTTATTATGTGTCTTTCTAAAACATACAGCGTTTAGGTGAAGAAGCAGTCTGTGAAATCTTTAATAGAGTATGAAAACCTTACCAGATTGTCTATGGTAGCCGATTGTCTGTGGCAGCTACCGACCAATCACTCACCAGCTAGAGCGCGCCTTCGCTTGCGCTGTCATGTAAGTGTCATAGCGTTTGTGAAAACTTTTCGAATAACTGCCAGTTATGTTAAATTGTGTGAATTTTGTATTTTCTGTAATACAGTAATACTTAAAAGAGTTATAATTGAGAAAGATGAGTGCTAATTTGAGTGAGAATGATCGCGAAAGTGAAAACGAGCCCGTCGCGGCGGTTTCTCAAGAAGATCATTCAAGATCTTCAGGGTCTTCGTCGAGTACCTCCGAAGAGGAGGGAATTTCGTCTCCGCCACCTAATAAAAGATCTCGGCGAAAAGTGATAAATGCGACTCACAATGACCCTCGCGTTGACACACTCATTACACAGGTGAGCTACTTAACGCAATTTATCGGGGCAATGTCTCAGTCACAGGGTTTAGTTAATAATAGGGACCAAGTCGAGGAAATAAGCCCAGGATATCTCCATAATCCAAATAATACAGTAGCCTCGCCTCCAAACCTTAGGTTGGGAGATTTGAACACAGCCTTCGATGATACCAAAGTTATACCCGCGGCTGACAAAGAGAGACTAACTGTACTCAACCGACTGCAACAGTTCGAGTCGGCAGCCTGGAAAGGTATTAGGTATAAGAGGGCCTTACAATCATTTAGTGCTACTCCAGGTTTTATAGCACTAAAAGTAAATGATGAACTATGTAATTTAAACATGTCTAAAGATTACTTAGTAGCCACAGAACACATGTTGGCAGGCTTATCTAATGCCATCCTAGAACAAAGACAGATGTTACAATCTGGTTTACAGTCCCTGGTGAATTGGGCAGCAGAGAATCCTCAAGAGCTTAACTCAAACAATCTTTTTGATAGGATCTCTAAAACATTTGGGCCCGATACACCGATATATAGAAACTCTGAACAGACAATGCAAATTGTTTGTGGAAAGAGATCGGAATGTATTGAAATTCGTCGTGACATTGTTTTAAAACAGATTTCCAATACTAGCTTAAAAACTACCTTGAGAAATATACCTCCTAGTGCAGAACATTTATTTAATAAGGAGGCATTGCTTCCAATCATTCAATCCTTAGGTGGTACTCAGTTGTGGCTGAATACTAACAACTATAATAGAAAACAGTCTACAACAACACCGTCAACTTCTTATTATAATAAGACTGATAAAAAATTCCGAAATGTAAAGGTTACTAATAGTAAATCGCAGAGGAAAAATAAATACAACGTTAACATTAAAAGGGTACTGCCCTTTCGTGGTGGGACCCAAAACAGCCAGGGCCCACAGAAATGACTCAACATTCCGGGGTGGGTGTTTAAGGGATCAGGTGCAAGCATGGATTCAGCTCAATGCGAACCGTTTTATTCTAAAAATAATCACCAGGGGTCGAATACCCTTCTCAAAACACCCACCTCTTTGTTTACTAAATCAGAATGTTATAAAGAATTGCTCAACAAAGGTCACCCCAGCCATGACAGACATGATAGAGAAGCTGAAAGATCAGCAGATCTTAGAAAAGCCACTTACACAAGACCCTGGTTTCCATTCAAAGATGTTTCTTATAAAGAAGTCAGACGGGTCTCGGAGGCCAATTTTCGATTTAAGAAACCTAAACAATTATGTGTCCTCTCGTCACTTCCAACTTGTGTCTCAGAGAACAGTGATGGAATTTCTTCAAGATCAGGACTGGTTAGTAAAGATAGACCTCCATCAGGCATATTTTCATTTGCCAATTGCAGAGAGTCACAGACGTTACCTGCGTATAATATACAATACAGAGGTGTTGCAGCTAACGGCTCTACCCTTTGGCCTATCTTCTGCCCCCCGTACTTTCGCGGCTGTATCGAATTGGATCGCGGAGATCCTTCGAGCCCGAGGTATTCGTGTTCTAGTATACCTGGACGATTACCTGCTGGTCCATCAGGACCGTTCCAAGCTAAATACTCAGGTTGCGGAAACTGTGAGTACCTTGGAGACATTGGGGTGGCACATCAACTACCAAAAATCTGTCCTAGTACCATCACAGGCACTCGAGTACCTTGGCCTAACCTGGAACACCAAGAACATGACAGTATCATTACCTATAAAAAAAGTCTTAAAAGTAAAGCAAATGTTGACAAAACTAGAGCAGAAAAAGAGTTGCACATTAAGAGAGCTACAAAGCTTGTTGGGTCTTCTGAACTTTGCAAACTACACAGTCCCAAAAGGCCGCCTGCATTGCCGGAGACTGCAATTATTTCTGAAAAAATTTCCTCATCACAGAATGAGAGAAAAGAGGGTATTGCCTCCACTAGCAATAAAGGAAGTAGAATGGTGGCAAAGGTCAATAGAAAAGAACATAACCTCCATAAAAAAGAAAGGAGTCACTCATTTCCTTACAACAGACGCATCGGATGCGGGCTGGGGAGCGCACCTGAACGGGTTTTACCTTTCAGGTCAGTGGACTCAAAAACAGAGGCTCTGGCATTCAAATCTCAAAGAGATGTTTGCAGTCTACGGGGCAATTGTGAAACACAGAAACATCCTAAGGGAAGCTCATATTTTAATCCAGACAGACAACCAGACTCTAGTGTCATACATAAGGAAGGAGGGTGGGACAAGGTCAATAGCACTGCTGGATTTAACGGTAAAACTGCACCAACTGACCGATCAGCTCAATGTGACGCTGTCGGCGTGTTATCTCCCGGGGAGATTAAACGGAATAGCAGATCGCTTATCCAGAGGTCGTCCATTACCCGAATGGCACCTCTTACCACAGGCCACGGAGGCCATTTTCCGCCAATGGGGCAAACCAGAAGTAGACCTTTTCGCTTCAAAAAGAAGTGCGGTAGTATCAAAATACGTAACATTAGATTCAAAAGATGGCTATGCACTATATTGCGACGCTTTCAGTCGTCAGTGGGTTTGGCATCTGGCATGGGTGTTTCCCCCACCGAATCTCATGCCACAAGTACTAGCTCACCTAAACAGAGCGAAGGGTCTGTACATAATAATAGCTCCTCAATGGACACAGTGTTTTTGGCTTCCAGATCTGCAAGCGAGAGCCATATCAGGCCCAATACCTGTGAACAACCTAGAACTAACTTTGATAGATCTGTCAACAGGCCTATCCCCTCCTCAAGTAAAGGAGTTAGCTCTTCAAGCTTGGAAAGTTGGGGGTGGGATAATCAGGTAGCTCATTGGAAAAAAGAGGAAAAAGAGCTTTTGACTGCTAGTTGGAGAAAATCTACATTAACAACGTATGGTCCACCAATTAGAAGATGGTTGTCATGGTGCGAGTCCAATAATATAAATCCTAGGTCTCCTAGTGGAAATGATGTAGCTCAATTTTTAGCTAGACTATATTTGGATCAAAATTTTGCATATAGTACGATTTTATTGCATAAGTCAGCCATTTCTACTTACTGTGCTAATGTAGATGAAAAGATTTCTTCAAATTTCTTTGTCCATCAAGTATTGAAAGCAATAGCAATAGCAAGGCCAAAAGTAAAAAGACCTCCGATTTGGGATATTAAGCTACTATTTACATGGTTGAGGGAGAATCCCATTCAAGATTCACTGTTCGATATTTCTAGAAGAACAGCATTAATCTTATTATTGGCATCTGGACGAAGATTACATGATTTAACCCTGTTGCAAATTTCAGAGGACAAATTTGTACAAACCGATGATGAAGTAATTTTCTGGCCTGAATATGGGTCTAAAACAGATTCTGCTACATATCAACAGTCCGGTTGGCAATTGCTAAAACACCAAGATCCAAGCATTTGCCCAGTAAGGCATATAAAATTGTTAATACAGTCATCTAAAATAAGAAGGTCAAATGACAATATTGTACAATTATTTATTTCTGTAACAGGCAGGGTTAAACCTGCTTCTACATCTATGATTTCTGGATGGTTGAAAAACATTTTTAGAGCGTCAAAGATTGAAGCACCTACGGGTAGTATACGTTCAGCGGTGGCCTCCATCAGTTGGTTGGAGCAGAGACCAGTAGATGAAATTTTACAAAGAGGAAATTGGCGTAGTGAGATGACATTTAAAAAATACTATCAAAGACCTGTTATTTTAGCAGATAGAGAGGAGTCAGATTTATTATCATGTAACTTTAATCCTATCTGATTGATGTTTGTTGATTGATCTCAGCATTATAATGTGCAATAATAAATAAGGTTTCTAGTTAAGTTTGCAGATTTTATATGAATAATGTACAAATTGTTACAACTATAGTAAAGAGATATATATATATATTTAAGTTTTGTAATAAGACCTGGAAAGGGGTATTTAGTTTTTGTTTTTGTGTTGATTCCATTTTTAAATTGTATTTGAAGGTATTATGTTTGATAATAGGATTAGACTCCTAAGGGTAACTGATGAAGATCCTAAAACTAGAGACAGGATAAACAGAATAAATTTTCCTAATCAATTGAAGTTTTTCATTGGTAACTCAATATTTATTTGTAATATTTTACAGAATTATCACATAGCGTTTGTGTTTACTGTTCACCAGCAGATATCAAACACGTCTTCACCTAAACGCTGTATGTTTTAGAAAGACACATAATAGTGATGTTTTGCATTACAACAAAACATTTATTATGTGTTGAATAAAACATACAGCGTTGAAGTGTATAACTTGCTGGTGGTGAAGACGCTATGACACTTACATGACAGCGCAAGCGAAGGCGCGCTCTAGCTGGTGAGTGATTGGTCGGTAGCTGCCACAGACAATCGGCTACCATAGACAATCTGGTAAGGTTTTCATACTCTATTAAAGATTTCACAGACTGCTTCTTCACCTAAACGCTGTATGTTTTATTCAACACATAATAAATGTTTTGTTGTAATGCAAAACATCACTATTATAAAAACTCTTATTGAAATCTGAAATCAATCCCCGGTTGTGTTCAGAATCTCATCTGAAGTGGGCTAGAAACATCCTTTGGTCTCTAACCACAGTTCAAAAAATGAATTAAATACCATTAATATACTATGTACTGAAGTATATAGTATCTCGACGTTAAATACATATATATGTATTATACTGAAAGACGAAAATCAGATATAATATATAAATTCTAACCTACCTACTTGCTTTGACAATACATAAAAAAATAGAATTAAAGCGCAGAAAACACCATTATATTCTGCTAAATATTATTTTCGTATCACTAATGATCTGAGCAATGATTGCGTAATAAATATAAAACAATGAATCCAGAAATACAGGTACATTAGTCCGCTGGCACTTACATGCAATTATATAAGGGAATTACGAGCGCAATTTGCATCCAATATCATTTGGACACGTTACGTTATGGTAAGTACTATTGTTTTGGCTAAATATAAAGCTTATTATTTTTTTTATCAACTAAATTATTTTTTAATCAACTTGAAGAAACTAGCGTCACGCGAACCTACTAACAAGAGGTGTTCTTATGTTTTTCTTTTATAATATGCATAATAAAAGTAGCCTAAGTTACGCCTTACACTAACAACTATATTCTAGTGAAAGTCCTGTTTAAATCGGTCCAGCCGTTTTGAAGATTACCCCAACTAAACAGACAGATAGACCGACAGACAAACAGACGGACAAAAATGTTTATAATTGTATTTTGTCATAGGTTACAGGTACCGTGTATACTTTCATATGCATTCAGTAAAAAGTTGTTATTTTGACACTACTAACAGACACTTTAATTTTATTTATGTGTATAGATTTTATAT
>DWNY01001044.1:0-13627 GCA_018250635.1 Telegonus apastus | reverse complement strand
TAATTGTTACTGCGTTGTTATGCTATTCGATTGGTGGTGTTAACTGACCTGGCAATAAAGACATTTTATTAACAAGTGTGTGTTTTATTTCAAGGAGTTTAATATTTTTTAAAGATTATATAAATCATAATTGTGCGAGCTGCTCAATTGGAAGCGATTATTATTAACATACAGAGTAATCTTTTCTTGATAGTGACATATTGGCCTTTTATGGCCAAATAGTTACTGAAGATGCTTCAATAGGAAAAAAAAACATTGTGACATGGGTAACAGACATATATACATTTTATAATATGGAGTAAATAAAACAAAAATAAAGAAGAATCTAGGTATTCTTTCTATTAATTAGACTTTTCAAGGCACCAATGTTCAATTGCCGCAACTCTGTCAAGTCAAAATGCTGGGCATGGGTTCAAAACACCTTACTGTCCCTCTTGGATACCACTTGAAAATTCAAATTGAAAAGGATCTGATTTTTAATGTGGGCGTACTTACGTACTTGCAATGTGCATAGATAGACATCAGATTTGAACGTTGAGGTATATAATATAAGTCTAGAGCCAAGATTTTATTTTGGAAGGATTTAATAACAGCAATTTGATTACAATTCGTCTAATTTTGTAGTATTTCCGTGCTGAGATTCGAATCCAGAATCTACATAGCAGTCCTCGTGTGTTGGTGATTGTGGACAGAACTCGCATACGGTTGTTTGATAGGAATTGTAACGGATAGTTACGAACATGACATGATTCCTAAATAAGTATACCTAAGTTTATGTAAAAATCATGTTCTATTGTGATACAGTGAATAAAAGTATTTTAACCGACTTTGATTTAAGAACAAGGTTCTTTATTCGTATATGATTAACTTTATTTCACAACTGTTTACGAAATTGTAGCAGTTAGTGTACAAACCCAAAAAAGAGAAAAAAATAACGTATTTACTTGTATCGTATGCTTACTGTTTATTTCCCTGAAATTATTCTGGCCAGCTTCAAATCAATGGTCTGTCTTCTAGCAATAACAACGTAAATTTATTAACATTCTTGTCATTATATTGACATATTTTACTGTTGAATGAATCTTTTGATACTTTTGTATTTTTTATTAATAAATAATTAGCCGAGGCAGGCTTTCAATAGGACGAACATGGCTCTATTTAAAGTATTCCAGATACTGAAGACCGCTCAAATTGCTCGAATTTGCTATCCTGCGGTGAATTATACCATTCTACTAATATTAAATCAGTCATTCAACTGTAGGCATAATACTTAATCTCTATGGAAAAATTGTTGTAAATTATTGTATATTATACTCGTACGATATATTTTATTGCTTAGTACATTTCACCTTATAAAACCATTTAAAGACTTTTTTTCACGTAAATAAATAGATACTGTATCTTCTATAAAATCATGTATCATAGCAAGTGTTTTACTAAAGTGTATTTATAGTGCTTGAACAAAGCGGTAATAAGGGATTCGTCATCGAAAGCAGAGTCCTTCCTCAGCGGTACCAACGCAAATTTCTTAGAAGCTCAGTACTTGGACTGGGCGAAGACGAAGGACAAGGTAGATTCGGTAAGTATAGTTAATTGATTTTCATGATATACCGTTATAACAATACGAAGTAAAACAGTTTTTGTTAAAGTCGATTTTTTCCCAAACTTTCTTCTATACATAAACAAAAAATTAATAAATGGGTAAATGCTAAAAGTAAGAAAAATATTTACCTTGGCGTAAAAGCCCAATTAAAATAAGTTTTTTTTTGGCTCCCAGATAGAGCAATCTCTATATCTAGATGCCCCGACAAAAGTTCTCAACAAACAATACTTCACCATACACTTGATAGTAGAGTATACAATTAGAATATAGCAGTTACTACAAAATACATAACTACTTACATTTCCTGCTTTCCATGCTTTCAGTCTTGGGATGGCCTCTACGAGAGTCTTAATGGTCCGGTGTTACAAATCGAAGAGTTTGAAGATGAATTTAGTCCCACGACAGTCAGTACGTATGGGTTTCTACAGTGTTTAATAATTTTGTTTGTTAAAAACGGGTTAATAACCCACAGGTTTTCTTTAACGAAGCCTTGAGGCTGTTTTATAATTATAATCACCTTATTTTGATTGAAAACAGTGTTTTATTTTGTGCTAGAACAAAAACCAACAAAGGAAGCCAATGAAAAAGATACATCAAGACAAATCAGACTGCATTTGGCTGTCCAGAATCTTATAAGAAGTTATCAGGTAAGGAAAAACTGACATTACAATTGTAAGAATCATTACATCGGTAGTGTCCGGTAGGTATATCCTACCTATTTTGACGTGGGGATCTTAAAAAAAGGTAAAAAGAGCTCCCCTTCAAAGCCGGCGATGCATTGGAAACTACTCTCGTGTTGCACATGCCCACAGGCGACGGTGAATCGTTTCCATCAGGCAGCCCGTCAGTCTTATCGTTAGGTTTAAATATAAAAAACTTACGCGAAAATACTTGGCACAGGTACTAATTAATGTACCTACTAAATAGGTAAACACTAAAAGAGGACAAATCAAAATCTATCTAATTAGTCTTAATAGATCCCCTATTCTCCACTAGAAAGATATGAAATGAAGTCAATAGACCACCATATTGACAATTATTATCTGGTGGATTGCAACATAAGGAAACCTGAGGAAAATTTTGGAGAAATTTCAGAAATACCTATAAGTATTATTTTTGGATAGAACTAAGAGTTGGTATTATACGTATGGCTTTAATGTAGCTATGTAAAAGCAATATACTATGACTTCATTGTAGGCACGAGCTCATCTCCTATCAAAGACCGATCCCTTAACCCTGACTATTCCCGCAAGATGGTTGTTAAACAAGCAGAAAGCGCCCCTCGATCTCAAAGGCCTGGAATGTCGTATTGTTGCCAGGGAATTGGGAACCGTTTTATGTATGCCCTTCATTTAAAACTAGTACCTAGATGAATGCGTAAATATTAAGAGTTGCCCAAATAATAACTTGGATTTATAAAAAGCTTTTGATTTTGTTACAAAATCGATTATTATAGGACTGTTGTGAGTTAAAGAATCTAAATTAAAATTACAGTTATGAATAGTTAAAATATATGGATAATCATGTTTCTCAATTCGTTGTATCTTATTCCCAATTCATTTTGAAAAGCTAGCAATTTGTTATATAATATTAACTGCAATCGACTTTCATTGTAACATGTACTTATTTTGTTTAGTATTTGTGTACTAGGTAGCTATGCGTAGAGTTATCATTATCACTTTAGGTGCGTTTATTATATACCAACACTGAATTATTGTATTTACTCACTTTAGGTGAAAAACACATGGATATGGTGTTTAAATTGCCCGATAGAACTTTCATCGGCGGGAAGGAAGAGTCTTTAACATTAAGGTATCCTTGAAGATCTTGTTAAATTGTATTTTACAATCGACACATTTTAAATTATAAACCTGTAATTATAAACTATATCGAGTTAATTAAGTATGATATAAATATTTGTAACCGTTAGGGTATTAGAGGCGAACGCAGCGGGGAGCGGGTAGTTAGTTTTTTTACAAAAAAATATGGCAGTCGTTGTCAGGTGTCGAATGTGCTTGCATATTATTTTGTATTGCGTCAATCTACAAACAGACAAATTGTAAAGTTATATCTTATTAGTACAATAAACCCGGTTTACCCAAAATCACGTTTTTATTCGAAGAAAGTGTAATCCGCAACAGTAACATTAAATGCGTTATGGCAGACACCCGAAAATGGCGGACCTCGCATTTTTCATGCACCCCTATGATATTGGTATCAAATGCAAGGGATTCCTGGGAAACGAAATGCTTTCTATAAATCCTAGTTGGATGACTCCAAGATGGCTTACAAGAGATTCCTATACATATTTAATGATTAGGGTATTAAACGAAATTGTATAGTGAGAATACGAAAAAACTTGTTTTGAGAAAAATCTGTATACATTTATTGAGCGTAAGATACCGTATTTCTGATTAACGGATATTTAATTATCTTATGTGTTCAATTACCGGTTCTACCGCTAATGCACAAAACAATGGCTATATTTCGGTGATTTATCATGGAGGCATCAATTCATATCTTGAGACGTAACTAAGTAAAATCGCTGAATCGTTCGCAACACGAAACTTAACGTATCTGATTCTAGAGTGATATTTGAGAAAGCATTGATAATTTGATGTGGTTGAAATATAAGTGAAATCAGAAACGGTTATTTTTTTACTAACATATATGGTAGGTTCAAATTCTTTTTAAAAAATTTTCAAGATTCTAGGTTAAAGTTGTTAATAAATGGTAGTAGTTCCATTAGACTTCAGGACGGGGTAGATACTTAATACTTGTTTAGTATTTATGTATAAAAATACGTCTGTCGCATCCGAAAAATAAGTTCAATCAGAGACGGTTACTTCGGTACTAACGTGTAGACAGATTTCAAATAGACGATTATTTTAAGACTAGTTGATCCCCGCGGTTTCACCCGCGTTAAAGAAACTAAAAAGGTATACATTAATATCAATCTGCCTAATAGAGACTGATATTACCAACCGCGACGGCGGCCGCATGCGCGTAGAGCGGGTGCTAATGCTTTTTCAAAAATTGAAGTAACCTAAGTTACGCCTTACACCTTCATCTACTTTCCAGTGAAAGTGTTTTCAAAATCGGTCAATCCGTTTATAAGATTACCTCACCCAAACAAACAGATTTTTTTTTTACAATTGTATTTTTTATTATAGGTACTTGGTATACTTTTACAAGCATTTAGTAAAAGGTTGTGATATTGACGTTACAAACAGACACTTCAATCTTATTTATTTATATAGATACAGGTTACAGTTACAAATGAATGGTAGTAGTACCACTAGACTAGGACGCTCGATTAGTGTTTATGTAAAAAATGAACATACGTTGTCGACACCAAGTCCACGACATTTTTACATATCAGAAAGTTGTACAAATTTATCCACTTTTTCAAAAACCCACGTTAAATTGTATTGTTCATACAGTGCAACAAGGCATCACAATTGAGAAGGATTAAACTGGAATATGATTGAATTCGACAACGGATACCACTACATCGCGACGTAGTTCTTTGCTGGTAAATTCAAGCATTTCGAATTTGCGGAAGGATAACAAAAATTGTATTATTTATTGTTTTTCGTTATACATAACTCGTTACTTGAAGGGGACTACTTTATTATGGAATACATTACACCACTACTCCATGTTTTTGATATTTATTCTTATAACAATACTAGACCAAAATAAGATAAAACCAAGGGCAAAAATTATGTGAAGGAAAACATTGCGACAAAACATATACATATTCGTTCGAGTTCCTTATAAAAGGTTCTCAAAAGTGTATGAAGAATCGACACTTGCCTGGCGCGGTGGACTATGGCATAAATCCCTCTCATATTGACCCTGCTAGCAATGAGACAATATTTCGTTCACCATGAAGATGAGAATAATTTTGAAAAGCTTGTGCGAATAACCATTGTAGCTTTATTGTGTTATGTTATGTACCTACGAATTAAAATAACTATAGTTTTAATGTAACTATAGTTGAATGTTCCTTAGCTTAAATTTTCTATAGCCTCGCCGTGAATCACAGTTATCTCTCAACACGATGCAAAACCACACAGTATTATAAAATTCAGTTCGACCCTAGCTTTATCAAATCATACGACATTTGAACCTTAAAACCCTTATAAAATTGCACGGTTTGTGGCGATACGACGGTCCACTAAAACCATAGCGACCGTAAGTGCCTTTTCACACGTACCATAACTAAGTAACACCACATCTATAAAACACCACAAGCATTGGGAAACTGCTTGAACTATTAAGGCAACAGTTAAGTTCAGTATCGTCGACATTATTGATTTGGGCAGTAGAATTTTGCCTGACTGCTTTTTCATACAAATTTGCACCCACGTGTTGTCGCTTGTGGTTGTAGTACGTGTGAAGGGGTTCAAGGGCCGTAATGAGGAAAGAATAGCACATTTTCGATGTTTCAGTCTATTTCCTATTTTTTGGTATCGTTTGACGCTCCTCAGATTTATTTCCGGGCGATTTGGTTTTTTCTTTTACGAATAAAGTAAGGATAAAAGTTTGGGTTGAGGATTCTTTTGTTTATTTCTGTGGTAGCGAAGAGTTCTACGAGGATTGCAGTTTTTTGGGACAGAAGTAGCCATCAATCATACAGTTCACATGATATGTGGAAACTACCATCCATCGACTCCAGTGGATGTGACCAAGCCCAAATAAGATAAGAACCCTACCTTAGGTCGACCACATTCGCTTTGCTGTCTGAGGAATAAATGGGAGGGACTCTGATAAGTATGCCTCTTACATTTTGATGTTATGTAAGCAGCAAACGAGCTTGCAGCTCACGTCATTGTAAGTGGCTACTGCCGTCCATGGACGTCTGTAATCAACCCAGATAAGAATACAGTTCTACCTGAAGTCGGCCACAGATGCGTTGCTACCCCTGAGGACTAAGTTGGAACGCCTCGAATAAGTATGTCTTCCACACCCTCCAAACCAGAACAAAGCACCGCTTAACACTGTTGTTATCAGGCAGAAAATATGTGGCGGTGGTCAGACGACAAAACGTTCTACCACCTTTAATCTATAATCTTTCTTAGTTCCTTTAAAACTACAATGTTGTACCAACAAGTTTCCGTCAGATATCGGAGTCAGCACCGGATTCCAATAAAACCGCTCGTTACCTACTTTGTTGTAGGAATCGTTTATTTACGAGTTCTAGGAGAGTAGATAGTATCATAATAGCATCATGACTCCTACTCGCCTAGAAATTAATCTATATATCTATCAATCAATTGAAGTGTCTGTTTGTAATGTCAAATATCAACTTTTTACTAAATACATATGTATACACGGTGCGTATAACAAAAATACGATCATAATTTTTTGTCTATCTGTCTGTCGGTCTGTTTGTCTGTCTGTTTCGCTACAGTATCTTCTACACGGCTGGATCGATTTAGACCGGACTTTTACTTGAAGATAGTTGTAGGTATAAAGCGATACTTAGGCTATATTAATTTTTGAAAAAAACATTAGCGTGCGCTTTACGCACTTGCGGGCGCCATCGCAGGCGCTAATGTCAGTTGCTATTAGGCACATATCAAAGTATGCTTTTTTACTTCTTTAACGCGGGTGAAACCGCGGGAATCAGCTAGTATATTATAAGAATGCAACTTGCGGTCGCGGTCTGTGTGTTTAAAATTAGTTAGAACCATATATCGAGATTTTTTTACGATTTGCATTGTATCAGAATTTTATTATTACTGTTAAAAATGCGATTGTACATTAGGTGTAAAGACGAATATATCATAAAATGCATTGTTAAAATAAGGATGATAATAATACGATTCGAATCCATTTATTTCATCGATTCATCCGATAAACTAAGTAAAATTTGATGTATCATTTCTCTCATCTAGAAATTCCCTGAAATGCCCCGATACTACTGAAGCGCGAATTTTAAAATTGCTTTTCCATATGCAATACGAGTAGGTGTTTTTTTAAATTAAGGTTGGAAAATATGGAGGCAGTTAATCTAGTTTAATCTGGAAACTGATGTATGAATTAAGTTATGTGTTTTGTATGAAATGCAGTGGATATTTTATATGGAAATTAAACGTGAAGGGAAATGTTGTTCTTGTTTATTAAGTTTCGATAGGTGAATGTTATTAACTAACCGTGCCTGCGGTTTCACTCGTAATTATAAAAGATATAACGCGATTTACATATTGACGGAATGGATGGTGGTTCGTTTATTCTGTGTTATTTTTGATGAATTTTATTGGATTTCCTAGAAGCCTTGATTTTATTTCTTTGAATCCAGATACTTCAAGGCTTTTAAAGAAAAGTGACAATCCCGGATTGCAAAGGGCTTGTAGAAAAGATCTTGGAAGCCCCAATTACAAGGGCTACTCTGGGTCTAGACCTCGAGTCGGGAATAATTTATACGCCCGGGAGGGTCCTTATCAGTCGGATTGGAAACAAATTGCTGTGGGATTTGGATAGTGGGGCGTGTGTAAGGTTAGAAAAGAAACAAACTATGTTTTTCTCGCGGCTTCATCCTCAGCTAACTTAGAACGCTTTACAATTATTGCACGCTTTTTACCCGACTGCGTCAGAGGGAGGGTAATGTTTTTCGAGCATATGTGTGGTTCGATTCCGGCCCCACCACCGCCACATCTATGCTTTATAACAGCAGTGTTAAACGCTGCTGTGTTATGGTCTAAAGGATATGGTAAGGAGACTTATTTAATCGAGGCGTTCCAACTTAGTCCTTAGTTATAGCAACGTATCTGTGGCCGACCTCAGATAGGACTTTGGTCTTGACTGGGGGTGATTAGAGATATCCATGGGCGGCAGTTGCCACTTACCATCAGGTGGGCCGTATGCTCGTTTGCTACTTCCATAAATTAACAATACTATGATTGTCATTCCCTGTAGCAGTGTACTAACAATAAATTATTGTTGTCCCTTTTCATTGTTGTTAAGTTCGGTATGTTTTTTTATTTAATTCTAAACTCAATTTCAATGGGACAAGTGAAACTGAGAATATAATAATTCAAGAAAATTATATTGGAAATAGTATTATTATGTCATTAAAACTAAGACACGTGCTAATAGAAGATTAACACGAGATTTGCGTAATGATTTCACGAGTTTCGAAAAGTCGAAAGGGTATCTTAAACTTTCTACTAGATTAAAGACGGCTCTAATGAATGTCTAAGTTAGCCTAATGCTATCGTAAAATAGACTAAATGGGCAGACGTGACTCTTTTTCATGAGTGATGGTACGTGATAAGATTTTTTTTGGATGAGCCATCCACCCGATTGTAACTGGTCGGCTCCTTGGATATCTATCATTAATTTTAAGGCACCGCTACAACACATTTTTCTGGTTAATAATACCAGTTAAGTGCTGCTTGCTAAGTTCTGGTTTGAAGAGTGTGGTAAGAAGACATACTTATTTGACTCGTTCCAACTTAAGCTTTTTTTGTTTTATTTATGTTTTGGGAGTAGCAAAAGAGCATGCAGCCCATCTGATGGTAAGTGGCCACTGCCGCCTATAGACATCGGTAATCAACCCCGAGGTCGGCCACAGATGCGTTGCGTCTCTTGAGAACTAAGTGGGAACGCCTCGAATAAGTATGACTTCCTTATCACACCCTTCAAACCAGAACACAGCAGTGCTTACACTGCTATTATCAGGCAGAAATAGATGTGGCGGTGATGTCGCCGGAGTCGAACCACAAAGGGGTTGATTACAGATATCCATGTGTGACAGTAGGCGCTTACCATCAGATAAGCTTTATGCTCGTTTGCTACTTTCAAATTATAATAAAATATAAATAAAAATGTCAATGATAATCATCACTTTTACTGCCAACTCGTTGAGTTAATCATTTTATTAAAAACAAATTCTAAAGTAAAGTAAAAATTCTAAATTCTAAAGTCAAGTAAAAAGCAAATAGTAGGTACAAACGCTTGAAGAAATGGAATCTAAGATATTTTTCTTTCATTTTACGAACATATATAGCATTGTCCCCGAGGGAATGGTCGTCTCGTACACAGATTCTCAACCTTTCTTATACATTGGTTATCATTTAACATTTTCTGTACAATGCTTTAAATAAACACAAAAGAGGATTAATATGCTTCTGAAAGTATAAATAATGACAATAGGTAGAATATTTTTTCATGCCATTTATTCTTTGTAACATGGCATAATTTATAACATAAAATTTATTCTTTGAAATCAGTAAATGTAACATTTTTTTTTTCGATGTTTTTCTTATGTTTATGATATTTTCGTTATTTAGTCGGTAATAAAATGTAGGTTTCTCATCCACCTTTAAAACACATTCAAACGCTAATGTGTAGTTAAATCCTGGTACATATTATAATTTAATACATTATGACTTTTCAATAATAACTTGTTTTTATATTCAAAGAAGCAAGAATATGAAGAGATTTGTTAATAATAATAAATATATATAAAAATTTAGGTTAAAGTTTGAGCGGCACTGCCCGAGGAGCGCATAGGTCGTGTAACCATGAATTGGTTATAAGAGAACCATTATCCAGATTAATTTGTCCTCAGTCAAGGCTCCGTTAATTATGCTTTATATACGAGTAGTTGTATATTCGAAGATACATACAACATTGCAATAGTTGACTTCTAGTAGTAAAGTAGTAAGTCTGCCTGATAACAGCAGGGTTAAGCGCTGCTGTGTTCTGGTTAGAAGGGTGTGATAAGGTAGACAGACTTATCCGAGGCGATCTAACTTAATCCTCAGGGGTAGCAACGTATCCGAACAACGTCAAGTAAGACTGATTTACAATCGTATCTGGGGTTGATTATAGTTGTCGATGGGCGGCTGTGGCCACCGTCGGAACCCTTTATGCCCGACTGCTGGGCACGGGTCTCTTCCTACAACTGGGAGAGGTTTAGGGCGTACTGTACTTTACTTCGCTGCTCTAATGCGTGGTGGTAGAGGGTTCGGGTTAGTGACCAACACTCCTAAAAAGCCTCCAGCAACATTTAACAACTTGTCCAATGCAACAACCGGGACCTTCAGCTTAACGTGCCCTCCAGAATCACGGTACCGCGCATGATTTTTTGTCACTAGCGTTCACCCATTCTTCTACTGACCGCTCACGATGTTGCTTTACTTTGTAGATAGATTGAGATCTACGCAAGCCGACGCTCTGTCCTCTGCCTTCTGTCCGCGCACGACAGTGCGCAAGATTAACTTAGTTACTTCTGAATAAAAAAATAAAAAAAACTACTATATATGTGGATACTATTTCGGCACATATCTCAACAAGTCCGAGCAAACCTTGTTACGGAACACTAACTATCACAAATTGGGTTAAAGTTAAAATTTACAAGTGAGTGCATGCAACGCTTGGTGTCATAATCTGTGGGTGGCAAGCACTGTCCGTTTAGAATATTTGGAGCAACGCCAGGTGCCTAAATCTAATGGCAATTCTTGCATCCGGAAAATATGAGTGCTACTCGAATATTTAACGCTGTGACCACATTTTGGCTGGAGCAGCGGAATTAGGGATGCCACTTTCCTTTTTGAACATAAATACAATTTTTGTCAAAAAAAGCTGCAAAATTGCAGTAAATATTCTTAGGTTACGTAGAAAAAAGTAGACGCCGATATAGTTAGTTTTTTGTATACAAACTAGTGCAATTACGTCACTATACAGGACAAAATTTAAAGAAGGGAATCACGTGAATTCACGATCTGAATTAGCAATGAAAATATATTGCCCACTATGTCATTCTTTTGGGATTAAAGATATTCTATATCCTTTTTTAGACCTCTGGCAAAATGTATGCAAAATTTCACAATGATCGGTTGAGTAATTAAGGCGTGAAGGCGTTACAAAAAAATAAACTTAAATTCGCATTTATAATAGTTAGGATCAAAAAATATCAAAGTCAAAAATATTTATTCAATTCAGATTCTTTACAGAATTCTTTTTGAACGTCCTACTGTCACTTCGCGAAGTGTTTAGTTATTAAGAAGCGGTAAACTCCATAATACACATAAAATATAATAGGTAAAATACAATAATTTATAGTACAGTTGGGAACCCTAAGCGTAATTCTAAAAACGTTACCAGCTCTGAAAAAATTTTGTACGACTCATGTTTCTATCTGCTACCAGCTTACAAATTAGATCTAACAGCTTACTATGAGAAAAAATATGTTTGTAGGTTTAAACATGTACGTGCATATGTGTGCACGCACGTCTGCGCACATGTGTATGCGTCTGTATCCGCACGTGTGTGTGCCCGCATGCGTGTGTGCCCTCACGCCTGTGCGTACGTTGGCGTGCTTGTGTGCATGTGTATGATATTTAAATTCAGGCCCTGGAAAATCTGTGAAAGTTATTTAAATATCCTCTTCCAAAAATATCATAAATTTTTTCTACAAAATTGCGATTATTAGTCATAAGTTTCAAACTTAATCTGTGACTATGAGCTACACAAATTGAACGAACAAATTCTTAGCTTTCGCCCCAAAATCTTAAGGGTCGTAATAATTTTGTTTGCCAATGAAATATTGACGCAATATCAACGGGAGGGTAGACGAAAAAACTTACGCAATCGCCGAATTAGAAAATTGAGTAATATATTACATTGATAAACGGGACCACTTCAATCATTACTCTGATTACTTGCAAAATCACAGATTTATTTTATCTTGTGATTTAGTAAAATAAAGATCTGACTATACATGCTCTATTATAGTAGGAGATATGGCCATTTTTTTTTTAAATAGCTTTTTAAAAACCTTTGCCTTTTGTATAACCCAATTTTAAAGGTGGTAGAACCCTTTGTGGTTCGACTCCGGCGGCACCACCGCTACAACTATTTCTGACTAATAACAGCATCATTAAGCGCTGCTATGTTTTGGTCTGAAGGTAAGACTTATTCGAGGCGTTCTAACCTAGTCCTCAGAGGTAGCAACGCTTCAGGCCGACTTCAGGTTGGACTGTGATCTTATCTGGCGTTGATTACAGATGTCCATGAGCGGTAGTGACCACTTAGCATCCGCTGGGCTGCAAGCTCGTTTCCTACTTCAATAACATAAAACCCTCACAGAAGAATATCCAGGAAGGATGTGGCCACAGTAACAAAAGCCATTTACAGAAGGCTCATTGCAGCCTCATATTGCCTTAGGAACGAAATTAAGAATACATACATCTACCACCTTCAAAATTCTGTTGCATTTAGCATTTGAATGGGTTAATCCAGTTGACGCGTTCGCCGGCTGTTAATGACAGCTCATGCCATTAACCCGTTAATGACCATTAATGACAATTATGCTCGTTTTGTTTTGTGGGTTAATAGATCGGATGGGTTAATGGGCGAAGTTACTGTCCCTTTCGGATTAATTGAGTTGGAAAGAGTCAGAGATAATGCAATGTTTTAAACAGTAATAAGACACAAAAAAGTTATTTTGATCGCTATGTTATTTGTAAAACATTAAAATAAAAGATAATAATTAGTTTAAAGTACTGTTGTTTAAGTAAACTGTATTCTGGTTTGAAGTGTGTGGTAAGGGAATCATACTTATCCGAGGCGTTCCAACTTAGTCCTCAGAGGTAGCAACGCATCTCTGGCCGACCTTGGGTAGGACTCAATCTTATGTGAAGTTGATCACAAATAACCATGGGTAGCAAAGGCCACTACCATCATGTGGACTGCTCGTCTGCTACTTCATTATTATAAATAAAAATAAAAAAAATCCTCAGGTATTTCCACACCGTTCAATTAAGTGACAATTCGGTTTAAAGAATCTTTATAGTCTTAAAAAAATTATAAAAACATCACTGACAAGTCAACTTACGCTATCTTATTACATATTTTGTTTGTAGAAAATATTAATAATTAACTTATATGTTTAATTACGTATATCATAACTTTTTCTTCAAATATACTTCGTGAAGCAAAATATTTGCGGTACCAGTTTCGAATATTCCGGGCACATAGGAGTATGAGAGTAGGCATACGGGAAAA
>DWNY01001043.1:0-13628 GCA_018250635.1 Telegonus apastus | reverse complement strand
ACCTATGAATTGCAAAAAAATATTTTTGATGATGAAGATGAGATGTATTGAAATGCGGCCGAAGAAAAATAAATATATTAAGAACTTTATCCTAATATTTTAATAAATAGGTAGGCAATTATTTAAAAAATGGAATTTCGTTTGATATTTTTATGAACGTAATATATTAAGATAAAACGTCGACATTGCGTAGGAACATGCAAAAATTAACCAAGAAAACCATCTACATACTGACCTCCTGAAGAACCTATAATTTAGTAAAAAAATGATAAATTATTGAAGATTTAAATAAAACAAATGACTGTAGAGAATGACAAAACCTTTAATTATGGAAAATTAATGTTTCATACAAAACAATAATATGAGGTGCTTTTACAGGAAACTCAACTTCCAGTGCCGAAAATCGGATTTATAGTCGAAATCAAACAATAATGTGGCAAAATACAGCTTCCCTATAAAAGCACCTATATTGTGTTTTAAATTCTATTACAGAAAACAAAAATAATAGAATCATCATGTTTTTAAGTAAATTTGATCTTATTGACAAAACACAATCAATTTTAATAGTATATGTATGCGATGAACAATTTTGAACAAAAGATGAGGCACTTAAATCGTTTATCAAATATTTTAGTATAAACACTTGTGTATTTTGTATACAATTAATAATTATAATTAACACGTAATATTAAGTATCCTTATGTATATCTTATGACGCTGCAACATTGTAGTTGATTCCAGTCTTAATTAACAGTGAATGTCTACTTTTTATAATAATTTTAAGCATCTAGCTATAACCCTGTATGCTATACGAGTTCGCTATAAAAATTATGGCATACATTCTACGGCAGAAATTAAAAATAAGTCATGTTTAAATGATAATTGAGCAAGTGTTTTTAAGGGACGGATGTGGATACCTAAAATACTTTCAACAATTTAAAAGTACAAGAATGCACTAGTTGCAACAATGTTGTGCAATTAATAACGTTTGTTTTACTGACTCCGACCGCAAACGGGTAAGCGACGTGAGTTAAAAGATTCTTATAGCTTTAACAATCAAATTTTATCGTAGACCAAAGAATATCACTTTCTCGCTATCATTTATACATTTTGATCTTTGATATGTTGCCGTTAACTTAATTCGTTCGCGGTTGGACAAGTGTCTTAGTATAGATGTATATAAAAATTCTAATATAATTTTCTTTCTGCTTACAAAATCAGGATCAATATTAAATCGCGAATAAATGACAACAAATTAGTGTATGCACACTACACGTAAAAACAAATTATATCTATATTATGATGTAAATACCAAGACGAAGGGCGTTACTCCTGTCACGCGGGTTTAAGCTCGCATGCGTGTATCATACGTATGAATTAGCTGACTGCAGTCGCTTCGCGGTCCGAATGCGTGTGCGTCTGTAGCGATAGAAGCAAGAAGCGCGTGCGGGGATTAACACGCGCGACAGGAAAGTGCTCAACATGAAAGGCCAGCTATAGACAAAATGTTGCGTGATTATAACATTATATCTTATAATGTTCTCTATATAACTAAGTTGTACTGAATTGTATTAAATGTTAACCAGAAAGGCATGTGCTTACCCAGTACACAACTAAGCACATGATTTTTAGACACCCGTCTATTCAAATTAATTTTCTTGTCATGACATTTTCGATTTCAGTATTCAACTGTAAAATATTGTTTCCTTCATAATGTGCTCATCCAACATTAACTAAACCTATTTCGAATAATAATAAATTTCCACATTCAATATTAACAAATGCAGAATTTATAGGCTTTGATGTTATATAAAAACAAAATCGTTCCAGTCCACAAAGTATCCGTATAAAAATATACATGTTTAAGTAGTAAATCAACAATTTATTGCTGGTCAGAATTTCAATAATAATTAATTACGTGCAAATTTATGAACTAATAGAAATAGCGAATAGTGTATGTACATCAATATACATAGTAATATTCACGTAAAAAATAACTAAACTAAGCGGTATTCAGTGCTAATGAACTAACGAGTGTTCTTACGTATATCTTAATAGGTAAATGCTTATCATTATCACACGAATGATTGATCACGAAATGATAAGGGATAGCTCAAAATAAAGTACATGTTAAAGATTATAAAATGTTTAACGAGTTATTTGGAACGTCTTTTGAATTATGTGGAAAAAGGGGGATGATATTTTTGTAAGCTTTATGAGCCTTTGTCCCCCATAAGGGGCTAAGGGCTCTTAAAAGAAACGCACCAGTTATTCGTTTGAATCATGCCGAATTAAGGGACATTATCACACGTCGATATCTTGCCATATTCCCTCATATTAGCCACGTCTAAGACGTGCCTAATGTTTCTAAGCGTCTATAAACTTAAATAAAAAAAAAAATAATGGGTCTGGTGTGCAACCTATATTGTTCAATCAATAAAACGCAATTATTTGGCAAATAAAACGGCGGTTATTTCGAAATTACTGACAGTCTTTTTAACTTCTATTAAATAATTTCAATACCTAACAATCCTAAGTAACACAATCCTACATGTTAACCGTCAGTTCGACAATATTTATATCGTTAAAACTATTTAAGACCCCTTCGCTAGTATATCTTCTGGATAGACGCGCAGGTGGCCGATTGTATGTTAATAGTCGTAAACAAAAAGCGCAAATGTCAGCCTTCGCCTTAATTTATATTGAACGATAAAAGATAATTATATTACATTGAATATGTTCTGCGGTAGCGGTGTCGCTGTTACGATGTACTAGCATCAACAATTTTCGACACGAGTTTACCGATCGGATATCGATCTGCATCTGTCTCGACATCCGTGTCTTACATTACTGAGGATAGCTCTTTTAATTGCGTTTTATTGATTGAACAATATAAAATTAGGCGGGTCGCACACCTGATCTATTATTTGGTGGTACCTACAGTGCTATGTTACATCCTAAGTTTCTAAAGAAATCTATTGCAACGAAACTAATGTTATATTAGGTTATCGGTATTTTAGAATCATTATGGTGCATCAAATTTGGACGGAGAAAGACTTTCCCTTATGCTTATTTAAACTATTTAATTAATACCGCGATATAATTTTAAAAGGAAAGATGTAGGCTAGACTCATTGCTCGATCTTAGAATATCCTACGTCAGTGTGTAGTACCGCCACACCTGTTTCTGTTGCAAAGGAGTTGTTGCGTTTCGGTGGAAGGGTGTGGACGCCGTCTGACTTATACATAAGACGACCATCGGACATTTAAAAGTGGCAACACACTTGTGCTTCCTTATATATAGTTTTGACAGAGTTTTATAATGGGTTCAATTACAGATGTCCATGGACGTCAGTGACCGCTTACAACCAGGCAGACTGGATGCTTGTTTGTTACTCCTGGTGAGTTCGTTGACAAAAACTCTAAAGAGATATTTCGAGGCGAAGACGAAATTCATTAACACTCATATCTTCATAATAAGAAGATGATTTTTCAAGAATTGCTGTAAGGCTATAACAGTATTATATTTAGTTAACATTTAATAATAGTTAGCGCGCTCGCACATTCCATTTATCATAGAGTTTGCGTGCGAGCGACCCATTCCAGATTATTAATTAAGAAAAATCATTAGCAAAACTATTCCTGACCGCTGATATTTAATCGTAATGAAAAATAACAGGTATATGGATACGGACGAGAGAATATGAAGATTAACTGGAGTTTGTTCAATTAATACGTTTTATTTACACGTAAATGCCAGTGAATATCACATTATTCTATTAATTTACTCGAATGCTAAATTAAAGTATAGTAAAATTTTGTTAACATGCGACGTGTGGCTTTGAAAATTAGGTAGTGTTTCTTTGATTTTATCGAATTATTTTGCTTTTACAAACTTACTTTATATGACATGAAATTACATTATTGGAGGATTATAACAAGTAGGTACCTGTGGACCTATTTGGATGGTACTGTATCATTAAAAGATGGTATCCTGCCAAGAGGTGTAAAATAAGCTCCCCTTTAAAGCGATGTTTTGGAGCAAAGGTCTCATTCTTCATTAGGTTAAGTTGTATAAAAATAATTAATTATAATAAGACATCAAAGAAGAAACGCAAGATAAAAATCTAGTAGGTAACATGTTAAGTCGAACGGAATGTCAAATCCATTTCCAGGGCTTAGAGATAGGCATACAACGTTTGGCATTTAAGTAAGAAATTTGCATACGCGGCTCCAACTGCGAGGTTTTTACAAACAGGAATTATATGTTAACCAGCCGTTATCTACCCTTGCATCGGAGCCATTACAGAACACGAGTCGCCCGTACACAAACTGATAGCTCTTGATTTGTCTAAATTAATTTTATCTTAATTGAAAATCGCGAATATAACTCGCAACTCGTAGGGACCTACTCCATTACGTAACTTGTGCTAATTCTAAGTGGAATGAAGTGGCAAATGCTATTAAGGTATGTGATATTAACTAATTAGTGGAACCGTACCTAATGATTGTATTACGTACTATTTTACATCAACAAAGATTTTATTTTAGGCAATAAATAAAAAGTTGTTTTTATAAGTTTAGGTATTTGTATTTTGTAAATCTTTATTGCGGTACTGTTGCTGTATTACCTTAAGTAAGGAGTAGGATAGGATTTCCTTTAATTACCACTTCCTTATAATTCCTTATATTACGTTTTAGCAGGTTATAGCTACCCTTATACCATTATTATTCAAATATCTCAAAATTTCATAATTTTAACGTGGATGTACATCATTTTTATGCCTTTACTAGGCAGTAATACTATCGTTCAACCAAATTGTATTCTTTAAGAATTGTATTTAGCGGCAGAAATGGATATTAAAATTTAAATGCGAGTGCATACTGATACTTTAAACTACGTAAATTAAATTTAGAACTTTGTTTAAGAGGCAGACATAACCCTACAGTGCCTACAAGTCTTTGATGCGTTTCGAATGAAGCGTAACGCGATCAAAGAGTTAACTAACACGGCACAGACGGGCGGTGCACTCGGTTGTGCATACCTGATACTACTTTAGCACGTTACAATTTTTTATAAAACTAAAGTAGCAAAAAGCCTGCTGTTCCTCTGACGGTAAGTGGTCACTGCCTGTGGAAATGTGTAATCAACCCATATACGATTGAGGGAAGGATCTCTCCCTTATTATCCCTTTACTAGAACACATCACCGCTTCGGGGCTGTTATGAGTTACTTATTGGTTTTCTGGTTGGATGCACTCTGAAACTATACGACACTTAAATTATACTCTGTTTTAATGTTATTTTATAGAAAAACCAACAACAAGCTTTAATATTAAGCACGCTGTCACCTGAAGATCGTAAATAAAATTATACCGAACGGGGATGAATGGGAGACCTTTACGGTACCGGATGCCGGACAAATTGACGTTATTTTATTAATGTCAAAACAGTTTAATTGTTTGAATGGCACCGCTGTAAGCGGACGATCCTTTCCTGGAACCGAACCAGTACAGGTGTCTAAGGTTACCGTACGAGTTCTCTCAACATTGTGTCTAATTACCCGCTTTTTATTAACCTCGCCATGAATTAGCACGGTCAACTTGTACGGGGCGTAAAAGATATGACATTAACATTCACAACATCGAATTTGCGAAAATAACTCTGTGGTCCGCTGTGTAATTTAACCGATGTAATCGAGTGAATGAAGGAAAACCTGTTTTGAATCCGCGTCGTCCGGCGCAATGGTCCGAACTTGCGCCGTTGCGAATGACGAAAAAAGCAATCGCGTATAATATAATAATACGGCGAAAAACAATTTCGGAATAATACTGCTGATGTTGCATTTATATCGGAGTCCATGTCGAGACTCGCGGCGCACTTTTGATAAAATAACAAAAACATTTCAATTCAAATGAAGCTTCAATTCTTCATCTCTCGATAGTTCTTAGCCATTGTTTTATTCAAGACATGCCTGTTCACGCAGCTCCATCCGTGTTGAGTTGTAATTTTTACAAAAAAAAAATAGATTTTAAAGGTGTAAAAAGTACGTGCTTATAAATTTATTATCTCTCAGTTAATCAATCACAATCGCCTGATATACAAATAAATTACATAGCCGGTTTTCTAAGTTACCGCGCGAATAAGACTGTACATATTCTCAGACAGCAACACTGAGAAAATTTTAGGTGCTCATAATATGTCTACGCACGTAAGTTATTCCTGCTACCCAAAATCTTGTTATTGCTCGTAGTAAGCAATAATTATGTTCACATGATCTTATTTATATTTATAGGTACTTATTCACTTACATGCAAGCTGTCTTCATTTAAGATTTATATTATTAAATTGCTGCTAGACTTAGCTTGAACTTGGATTAAGTCGTGTGTTGTGTTAAGTTTAAATGGCTATAAGATGGGATAAAGCTTAAGTTGAAGTTATATAAAATATGCAAAACCAGTACTGACTAGATCCAACGATTTAACTGTGACATTGTTCAGAAACGTATATCATTAAACTATATTTCGTATTATTTTGAGCCATCCTTACCAAAATCTCATATAAACTTCTCAGTAAACATTTGACACGAGGTAAATAGATAAAGATTAATTCCGCAATTGATTATCTTTCCGTACGATGAAACGATATCAGTGTAACTATTAATATTACTTTATCAAATATAAAGCAGAAATATTTAATACTTACATACAGAAATACTTAATTACCTATTGAGTTTCCTCTTGAGCATTTTGCGCAACTATCATGCTAATCTATCTACGAAAACTATTTTATTTATCACAAAACATTAGTTTATAAGGCACATCATTACTAGAATAAGTATAACATATAAAAATAATGTGTTTGCGTATTAAACGTACCTACATATAATCTATTACACATGTATTTGCCACGACGTAAATATATATATTTTTTTCATGTAATTACTTTTCATCAAGTATTTTCAAATAAAAAACAAATTCTTTTTAAAAATAATCCGAGAAAATTTTAATTCGGACAAATACAAAGAAATTCTATACTTAAAGTCTTGTTTTACCAAATAGTGGATTTATTCCATTTTAATTTATATTAACTAGTGGTAGACTTTGAAACATTTATTAGAACTAATTTATAATTAATAAAAACTGGAAGAATTAAATCGAACTGACTACCAATACTCTTCATGGAATGAATAACACGGAGACTCCAAACTTACTTATCACTAACTGTTCTGCCATTTGGATTTAGAAATTTGCTCGAGTCAGTGATGTTTGCACAATACACGGTAGAACTATTATGTTCACGAGAACATAGGCAATTCGGCGTAAGAAAAGTTACTTCTGACTTTAAATTGTAATAACTTTTGATAGCGTGGATAAATTTTATTGAAATAAAGTCTAAATGCCAAATTAAGATACGTACTCTAAATATATCTGTATTCTTTTGAATTCCATTCAGAGGTTTTAGTGCCAACTGATTTTAAGCACACAGACAGCGAGCGCGAGTTACATTTTTATTATATTACAGATTAGCCCGTAGCATTAGTATTTGAAGACGAAATATCCGAACCTTCTATTTTTTTAATCCATATCAATTGTACTTAAATAACCGTATTTATAAATCTATTGTAATATTGGCCACCTGACTCTTATTAAGCATTTAAAATAGTAACAAGAAATATAATTATCACGTTTCGTTGCCTTTAAGTACAAAACTATTACAATTATTATGGCATGGAGTTGTTATTTTTTTCTAGTACAAAAAACAGTTGCCTTAAAGACAGACCGTGGTTAAGAACTATAAGATCTGGGATATTGATTTTAGAAAACGTTGAAAATGACTCGAATTTTCACTGAAAATAAAATTTATGATTCATCATCAGTGTTGTGTTCAGCCTTTACTTTAGAATTGCGAGTCTTACTTGAGCCTTCATAGTATAACGACACTATGGAATGTTTTTTACAGAAGGCCCACCACCACCTGAAGCCCGTAAGGCCTATAAACGCGAAACCAGGGTCTCTGGTGCGCCTCAATTTCTCGACAAACGACAGCACTTCCCCCAACGACTTCTTAGTTCGTCTATTGTAGGGCGAGACGCTGGTTTCGCAACAAAAATCTAGTATGGCGCGCTCTTCACAGGGTTGCAACCCAGCCTCATCTAGCACCGCCATTCGCTTGGATTTCCCTAATATATTATCATACAAAGTCCCTTTGGGTATTCCGTAGTGCGTCGCCGCTTGTGTGAACCGCATTCGTTGCGTGACGACCGCCTGTATGGCCTCTTGCAGTTGGCTCTGGGTCCACGTGGGTGCTTTCAGCTTGAGAGTATGACCGTGGAACTCTGATCGACAGATAAAAGCAATGACGCTAACGTCGACAACACAATCCGTACTACACGCGAAATACATTTCATTTCACATAACAGCGAGTTCTCAAGATATGACTGACATTGTTTATGTTTTATTATTTTTACGCTTGTAAACGCTGTCACGGCACTACGATAGTAACTTGTGTAATGTTTCCGTAACTCAAATAACGTGTAATAAAATTGTTTTGTTCTAGACTCGCACCATGCACACTCCCATTACGAAACTGTCTAGCTCTATATCATTTTAAACAATAATGTATTGAAGTACCCTATAATAAAGACTCGCGAGATTTCCCTGGCCGGAGCTGGGTTCCCACGCCACGACAACAGTTACAAACAACGCAAAATACTGTACTTATCTCGTTGGAATATGAATAATGTTACGTACTGAATCATTATAAGTACGGATTATGTTATAATAGGCATGCATGTGACATTCTAATACAATAGAATTATAAAAATACACTGACACTATAAGATGCTAATCGATCGAGCATTGCAGCGACTAAGATTCTTCAACAATGGTCATAAGTGTCCGAAAAAGAATGTCATATGAGAATCTATGAAGAAGTACAAGATTGATGAAAAAACATATCAACAAGGTATTTCAATCGCTTCTTTGCTTCATCGTAAAATATTGTAAGTGCAAAAAATAAAGTAGCGTAACTAAACAGATCAACACAAAAGCAGTAACCACATATTGTAGATATCAACTGACCTGCAATAGACGAAGTGGAGGCTCCCAGCCAGGCGTGCGAGTTCTCCAGCAGCTTAGCCTGTAGACAAACAGTTCGATGTTAGTAAACCCGTATAATTAAAAGAACTAGTAGACCCAACAGAATGGTCGACATTCGACTATGATTAAATCTAAATGAAAATACACTTTTACATGTATTCTTCTTCTGAGCATTAGGTAAATTTCTATTATATAAAAAAATTAGGTTGTTGCTAAGATGTATTTGAAAGAAATAACTTTTTTTTTCGACATAGTTAACGATATTATATAACATTGTTAATATTGTTGTCAGTATAGTAAACAATACCTGAATTATTCAGTTTAATTTAATATATTTGTAACTGTAAATAAACATAAATATTATCTTCCCTCGCTCCTTGTCCGCATGAACTTTCACGTATGCCTAATCTCACACTCCTCCGTACGAACAGTATTCGAAAAAACGGACCTCTATTTTCGCTTCACGTATTAATATATAGAGTTATTTAACACTTGATGTAATTATAAAGGGTAGTTAGGACATTGATATTGTCAGTGATATATGAAATCCATCATTCTGTTTTTAAACAGCACAATTTACATATAACATACGATTTTAACGTATTAAACACTTTTCATATCCTAATTGCGTACCTATATTCTTTATTTTACACCGAATAGTTCCGATAAAAAAAATCCTAAGTTATGATTTAAATTCCGCATATTTAGGCATAATGGTATGTACATCTTTAAAGTTCCCTTAAAACATGTATTATATAAAAGTCTACTTCCCATTATAACTTCGTTTTATTAGACGTCGAGCAGAAACAACTTTGAACTTCGGAACCGTTATTAAATTTCTTAGAGTATTACATTATGCAAAAGCAAAAGAAGCATTAACATTATTAAAATAATTGCGGCGTCGATAGCTTATAACCCCTTATAAGAACGCTTGGAGAAAAACTGGTCGGACGGAATATTTCATAATATAATATGTAAAAAATTGCGACAAAGTAAGCAACGGGCGTCTTCCATAGATGTAAAATAGTGCGTAGCGGTCACAAAAAACGTGAAACGGATGCCAAACTTGGTATGGCATGTGCGGTGAACTGCCGGGCGTTTATGTTAAAATAATCAATTACACCTCATGCAACATTACAGCCAAGGTATCTTCGTTGTAAACATAATGCAATTCCTAAACGTCGAACAGTCGACGGGCCGTGGGCGCTGGAGGAAAAAAAGAGACCGGTGGAAGTAAGAAAAACATAAAAAAAAGTAGGAAAACATTTCCATACTTTATGTGGCATGCCCTTTTTCAAACGATAAGCAGTTAAAATACGCGTTTACAAACTGTCCGGCGCCGGACACGTCGAAAACAAAAGCGATGCCGCTTTTGTATGTAATATCGGGGTTAAAATTCCATGAGGCAAAAAATAAAGCTCAGAGCATTTTTTAAATATGTCTACTTGTCATTTTAGTACGGCGTGTCAGTGTTGTTTGTTGTCAAACGGAACGACATCTTGCGGGGAACACCGACGCGTAAACAAGCCGAAAACAGAAATTGTCCAAAAGGTAGGACACTCGAAATAAATAATACAAGATTAAATTAAATTCAATTGGTAATTTTACTTCACAAAACAAATTATGAGTCGTTCAAGCTCGATAAGGGCTTAAAATATAACGCTACATTAATTATATTTAATTTGCATTACATATCACATTATGGCGTTAGATGTCAGAGCGAAAGTGCACGCTCTCCTAAAGCGACGCGAGTAATGGTATTGCCGTTTATATTTACATTACTCTGCATATACTACGCCGTTACTGCAGACATCCGCAGAATAGTATATACGAGTAAATAATATAAGTTGTTTGCCCGAGTGTACCTAATAATATTATGGGCAAGTCGCTGCGCGGCGCGTTCATAAATCTATTTTATCGTACGCGAGCAATAAATTTTATTTCGGGATCTTTAATTCTTTGTTATTGAATTGGATTTTAGTGTTTTATTCGGGTAAACAAACAATACATCGGAACGTTTCAACCGGTACTTAGAGCACGTGCGCGCGTCGTAAACACGACTATCGTCGCGGCGCGGCGTCGCATGCCCAACAGAACTTATAAAACATTTTATTTGTAGATCAGACTCCAGTTCGTTTAGTGCACATTACGCTCCGCTTTTGTCTGCGTTCACAATTAAAACTTCGATAAAGTTTAGATGCACTGAACACAAAGAAATGCCGCTCGTCGCTCGGACGATCGCAGGCCGAATGTAAATAAACGCGCGGCCCGAGTCCGGCAGGCGGCACGGTAGCATTCGATAAAATGTGCCCGATCGTAAACTTCCTGCTCGAGATCGGGAGGTGTAAATTAACTATCGAATTGCTCTTTTTCATCTGACCGTTACAATTATCGACGGACGTTAGACGTCGACTCGCGAGCGCGCACCGGGAACACCTTCCTACGTTAACAATAAAATACGTCATAACTCTCGTTTCACCATACATAGTTGACAGCTGTCAACGTTAGCGCCTTTCCTGTGAAATACACTCAATTATGAAAGCAATTGAATAATTTGTTCTGTTTTGTCCCCGGCGATTACTTTTTATTTATGAATGTATCCTTAATTGAAGGCGCAGGTCACTGCAGGTGGTTGGCCGTTAGTTATTAAAATTTAGTCACTTCTTGAATTCTTAAGCGCTTGTAGAATGATGGATGGTTACGATGTGTTTCTGATTTATACAATACATAGGCATTTATAAAACAAAATGTAACATCTATGTATGTACAGATTTACCTATAATGTTGTTGAATTTATCAAGCCAATTAAAATATGTCTGTAGATCAAGTAAAAAAATCCTGCGTTTTGCAAGAAGCCATATAAATAGTTTACTGGATTGTTATAATTGTTGCTAATTCAATAATGTCGAGCAATGGTCTCACGATCACAGTTCCTACAAAGTAATTACATTGTTATATTTATTACAAGTAATAATTGTAACGTTAGATATTACTTTACATAAATTCTTTGATCAGTACATTCCTACAGTAAAATAAAAACATCGGCCAAATACCTGTCGGAGTATATGTAATGGATCCCGTAGCCAAAATTGTTCATTCTAATGTGCTTTCATATTTTGATCTCTAGAAATAAAAATATGCAATAGAATTTCTCAAATTTTATTTTCGCTGTCGCTATACTACAAATAAAGGTAACCAAAATATTCCATGCCATCTTATAAACAACCGTTACCGTAAACAACGCAGGCATTTTTCAAATTAGACGGTCTTACTGTTCCTATTCTACTGTACGCACTGTAGTATTAGAATTTTGATCTAATTTTATATCTTTTTTAATTTATGTGCTCATGATTTTTACTGTGAAGTCGCTGGAGTGCTACTTCTATTTATTTGAGAGTTGTTATTTAATTTAAGTAATAATGATTTCAAAATAACCTCAAATGAATTTCAGTAAATTCGTAGTTATTAGACAAATCCAAGGACATGTTCCACCGGTTTAAAAATTCCGTTTCCGCGATAGCAGATGACTCGGTACGAGCAGACGAATCATTCGGTCAAAAGATTCCGTTACGTCGTTACCTAACCTCCGTCCCCTCAAAATGAAGTTTCGTCCAACGTCAAATCACGCTCGCTTCACTTGTCCGTTTGCGCCAGCTTGTTTGTTAGTGTCAACTCCAATGGTTATACCTAAATATACGTAGAAAACTTAACAGTTCACATAAAAGACAAAAATATGCTTGTAGTGCCTAGATGCGCTATTGCTGGTAAAGCGACTCTTTCAAAAAACGTCTCAAAGAAGAAAAGGGGAAAGAGTAGTTACAGAAATAAATTTGTAATATCACAGTCATTATAGTCATTGGGGTTTAGCGCGTGAAGCCCCACTGGCACTGTCATTGTTATTGCCAACAATTGTAATCCCTAATCGTATTGCTATTTTTAATCTTCATTCATCTTCTCCATTCTCAAACGACTTACAATTTTCATTATAGTTTAGAAAATCTTATGGAGTTCTAAATAAAAAAATGTATATATTTGTTTGTATTTACATATACTGACAGCTACTTGACATTAACACATAATTTTGAAGCATATATTAATTTTATACCGGCAAGGAAGCAGCTTTATTGGGACAGAGGTCGGGTCGTCGATTCTATTGGCATCAATTTGTGTTGATATTGGATAAAAAGATCAGCGAGGCTACCCATGACTGTAATTGTGTCACTAGTGATGAATATGGTAGGATTTGTAGCAACTCAGAACTTAAGCATCTCATTTTGGGGGCTTCAGTTTTAATGCAACCTCTTATTTTTGTACATGTATAATCGCAAGGAAATCTATATAATATTTGTATAAGTTCTTGTTTATCGGTTGTGTTTGAGATTTAGTCATGACTAGATATGTTCTCCGCGGTTTCACTTGCGTTAAAAAAGTTAAAAGGCATACATTAATATCTGCTTAATAGCAACTGGCGCGCTAGTGCTTCTTTTTTTAAATAATGTAGCCTAAGTTACGCCTTAGACCGTCAACT
>DWNY01001042.1:0-13631 GCA_018250635.1 Telegonus apastus | reverse complement strand
AATTCGGAATCGGGTCATTTTGTTCGGAATACTTTCATATCATTTCAGCTGAATGAAATCGCTTGCAGTGACATGTCTTAGCAATAAAACACTGCACTCCGCGCTTCAAGACTACGAAGTACGGATTTACTGAATTACGCTACGGAGCTATTCTGACTCTATTCTTTGAAATAAAAAATATACCTAGAAAATAAATGTTTTCCTTACTTTAAACATATAATGCTCTATATTATAATACAACTTAGGGTTTTGCACGAGTTATGATTATTATTTTGTATATAACATTTAAAAAAAATACGATTTCTAGGAAACTTCGTTACTATGTTAAAAATGTTACGTCATCGTTAATTTAAGTATTTTGAACAGATTATTCGTATGAAACTGAGACCTAAACATTAAATAAACTATATTTTGTGGGTTGAAATTGAAATTGTTTTAAAATTGTGATAAAGTCGAATTATTAAATGTAAAGAGGCAAAGTTGTATGTAAAATGTATTAGAAATTTTGATTGTTCTTAGAACATTATTATAGTGTTTCCTGTTACCTACTCAAAATTAATTGCTCTTTTTAAGTGGTAATTTACAAACGAGCGTGTAACATATTTGTCGGTGTGAAGCGGTCACTTCGGTGATCCACTTTCAAGTAGGTACTTAATTAAAAATGTGTGTCATTAAGATTTATGAATCGTTGCAATTATTAATGTGTAAAGATAATTAAGAATTTAACGGTGAAATCTTGTACCAATCCTGTATAACCGTTATTGACGAACTGGAACGTCTGGTTAAGGTTTCTCCACTACATCCGTTTAAATCATAGTTCACCTCGCTGCCCAATTGCGGACTGGTACACTTCACACTCCTTTGAGAACTTTGTAGAGCGTTCTCAGAGTTTCCTAACTACGTTTTCCTTAAAACAAGCATTTCTAACATTTACTCATGCCATCTGGACCACGTAAGTTTTTGGTTCAATTCTGGTCTAGACAACTGTATGATGCAAGAAATATGCTTGATAAATCTATGTACCGTTACTCGACATATGTGTACGGCGTCTAAACTACAGCAACTCCGAGTACGGATCTTTCAGTGTACAAAAAAGATACAAAATAAAAAGTGACTATTTCAAAATATTCGTATAATTTCCGTTGAATGAAAGCGGCCGTACTGACATGTCTAAGCAATAAAACACCGCTCGGCGCGAGTCTCTACCGGCTTTATTGCATTACGCTGCGATGCAATTTCGACTCCATTAATCTTTTCAGTGCTGTTCGGTGCTCCGCTCCTGATCTTTGCCTTTGAACTAACTGGCACGTATTATGTGGTGCTTATATAACAGGGATTCAGTGGAGCTATTTCGCTCGTTTTGTTTGGGAGTCGTTTGAGTCAGATATGTTTTCGTACACGCCAATCTTTTGTTTGTATTGTGTAGGAACAATTCGTGAGGAAACCGGCTTGGATTCTAGTAATTTTTTTCAAAGGTATGTTAAGTCTACCATTCCGGACTTGTCTAGGTTGGTCCACTGAACGAGAAATTTCTGAATTTCGACCAGAAACACGTTTCATTTCAGGGGTAGGTATAACGTAAAATTTAGGCGGGTGCCATAGGTCCCAAAACAAAACAATTTTTTTTTTATTTGTCTGATTTATAAATATTTAACACCTATGTAAATACGATTTCAGTAAATCTTTATCAAACTCTTCATGCAAATTAGTGCAAAACGCTGTTACTATGAGGTACGTACTTTATATAGGCGTGTCAGTATAGGCACCGCAGTCAAAGTACAAAGAGAATCATAATTATAATGTTTTAATTAAAATCTTAATTAAGTTTTGTAGGTCATTTTTTACATTTATCATGTATGCAAAGGCGATAGCCTTATAATTAACCTTGTAAAAATATGAAGAGTGTATTGTGTTTGTAGTAATTGGTTACGGGTCAAAAACCTTGGCAAGCCAATGAAGATAGACTTACTTCTTATGAAAATACGACCCCTCGGGGGATTAGCCTTTCATACCACCCCTTGGCAAACTAACAAACGACGACGCCAAATAGGTCATCAAATATATTATGACACTACACAATATAAGTATGTCGCACGGCCGTTATTATTTTGTATATCAATTTTTATAAGATATAAAAATTCACGAAAAATACATATCTTCTCCTATTTAAAGATGGTTACTAATTGACCATATAAGATTAAGATAGCTGATATTCTTTTTCTTAGCCCACTGCTGAACACAAATCTCACAATTAGCGTAAGCCTGGCTTGCTCCACCACACTCCTCGTGCGAAATATTATAAGATTTTAGCGTCAGCTACATATACGTATATATACATCTAGTGATAACAACTGAGAGTTCGGTAACGTGGCCCTCAAAAGCGTGAAATTTGGTTACGTGCAGTCAGACATACTACACACGTTTCAGACGTTGTTAAACGTTTTAGGTCGTTTACCAGCTACCTCAATTGCAGGGCATAGCGTAGTTCACTACTACCGTTATCTAAAACACTCAAACAGTTTGCACGATTATGAATTCTCTCCAGCCCAGCACTATTAATTTTCTCTCAATAACTTGCAAGAATAAATGTACCACAAAAAGCGCAATTAAAATTCTTTGATGTGCTCAGCTAGGGAGTCTAAGGAAAGACGATAAGGCAGGTCGTTCACGAGATTTATAACCGCTAAAGTTAACGGCACGCCCGTCGTTCGCGACACGCACTGTTGCTAAGTTGCTTTGGGCGAAAAATTAACTTTTAAAACTTCTTAGAACAGCTTTGCGTAAGTGCGCCAAGACGTGATCTAAGAAAAGCTCTCACAGCTCTTGTTTACCGCCGGATGTAGTTACCGGAAACGAACCGTGGAATTTTCGCAGAAAAAATGACAGTATTACTTCGGGAATAGTGTAGGTGTATCCGTAGAAAATCACTGTAATGAGCTTAATCATCGTCGTATTCAGAGTTGTCGATGTATTGAGCTATCGATTTAATGGTAATGATGTCAGAGGGCACCCTAGTTTAGAAGTGGGCTAGTAATAAATAAATGGAAATGTTAATAAATAACAACTATAACACTGCACTGACTGCAAAAATTTAATGGTAAAAGTATGAGTAAAAGTGAAATATATGTTCTGTTTCTGTGAAGTGTTGGTGCAAAAATGCTTGTAAAAAAGTTCTTAGACCTTAATTGATGTATTCATTGCAGCAATAAAAAGGTGTTTATGATTGAAATGTATCGTGATTTACACGGTAGACGGAGCATAACGCAAGGCTCGTGTACTAATGGAAGCCAATACTCGTAAAAATGATTCACTTGTAAACAGTGATGTATTTAATATTAGGTACGATATTACGCCAGAAGAACTAAAGTAAACTGATTTATCGTTTTCGCAATACATTAAAAGCGTTCCGTTCTTTTATTTAAGTTTGGAGATATGATTTATTTCGACTCATTTATTTACTTCTACGTCGCTGAAATTTCTTTAGCACTGATATAGTCACTGTTAGGTAAACAATATAATTTATGTTGTTTACCTGAAGATAGTCTTTTTTATATGCAAAACTTATAAAATATATGAGGTACAGTTGAATCTTAAGACTTAATAAAACCTTTGGAATAATTAAGCTTCGTAACTATTTGAGAAGGAAAACATTAAAATTGCTTAGATATCCCCTTTTTGTATACCACGTTATAGTAAGTGACAACTGAAGAACATCTGACTCCAAATCCAAATAGAAGATCCTATGTTAGGTATATTGATTATGGATGCGTTAATATTATAGCAGAGGTGCAGTTTCAATTTCAGGAATCTATTGCGACCTGTGTTGATCTATTGACGTGTTTCTATTCCTCTGGACTCAGTTGGAATATATCATAGGTTATCACACTCCTCTCACTCATAAGGCAGAAATGAATGGCGGTAATGCTGCTTCTTACAACCAAGCTATAAACTTTCTACGGCCTTCAAATCTTATTAAATGAAATAATTATATAAGTTTAATTAATTTAATGAAATTCGTATCAAAGAAAGAGAGATGTCAGACGACATAATAAAGAATCATCTTTCAAAAAAAGTAATCTTCTGCAGACATCCGTAAAACATGCCGTTTTAAAAGCAAATAATCTGTGTATACACGAGGCGGCGTTAATGCGGTGGATAACATCCAACTGGCGTTTCAATGCACAAATCGCTATTATGGTTTCAAATGGAAAGGAAACGTGAGTACGCGTGTCTTGGCATTAAGCAGTTTCTTTTGTTGGTTAAACGTTTAACTATTAACTGAAACGAAATCTATTGTGCTCGAATACTCCCCACAAAGCTCAGTGCAATAAATAGCAAGTCCAGAATAGACGCGTTAAATCTTTAGAGTTTTAAGAATGAATAAAAACAATCTCCTAGTAGCCATTATGTTCAGACTTCTACATCCGAAGTTTAATTTCCACCAATTTACCGCGCAACTGCATGGAATGGACTTTCAAATTTTTTGCCCAGTTCAAACTTAGTGTTACTCTGGAAGCTATTTAAAATTGAAAAGAGCAATTTAAAGTCAATGTATAACAACTAGTAACGAAAGCGTGAAAGTAGGTATAGAAGTTGAACGTGCAAGTTTGCCGAAGGGAAATTGGCGGATTGGTTTTTTGTAAGAGGAAGTTCTATTTTCCCCGGTCTAATAAATTATTTGAATGATTTTGATACTCTATAGGTAAGCTTAGTGACTACCTAGTTTATTGAAATAGTTATAGCCTAACCGTGTAGCTGTTTGAACTGGACATCCCAAAACTAATAGTATTCAAATTTTTGAACTTCAAGTAAGGAAATTATAATGACAGAGTATAGCTCCAAAGATTGTCCTACAATGTCATAAGGATACGTTAACCTTACAATAACATGTCAGAAAAAAGACAGTAATGGGTGACAGTTACCAGGTGAATTAATGACTTGGACAAGACCCAGGTCTTGTTAGGTGTTCCAGAGTAGAGAGCATGCGATCAACAATTGTAAAATAAATCTAGGGAAGGATCAACCGTTATACCATAAATGCGGGGAAGATTTCAAGTTAATGTCATTACAGAATACACTGCAATAAGTACGAGTTGTTACCTAATTAAGCTATATTTTCACAATTTAGTTACCGATTATCTAACTATATATTGAACGTAAAAAGAAATGCGGAATTTTCCTTTTAATTTGATTGCTCCCCTATTGTTTTCCCTTAACGCAATTATGTGGTTTAATTACGTAGCCGCACCAATAAAGATTATGGGTGCGATATGTTAGCGATATACGTATACTCCTAGGTAGGTGCTCATAAGTATTGTGGGCGGTGATCCTCTGTTTTGTAGAGAGTATTGATCGAGTGGAAAGTTTTCCGTGTTTGTCTTGCCGTTCCTTTGAAACTCAAGAGTCTGTCATCAGTTTGAAAGTAAATAACGGGAACGAGAAGTCTTTCGCCTTCCTACATACTGAAACAAGTACTTAACAAATGCGAATAACGTAATAGAACGGCATTTTTTGTAAATACCAATCAATTAGTAGATAGTTACTATTGCGGTGATATTTGTCCCGATGGCCTGATTCAGTTGGAAACACTCGAATCGATCTTTACCAACGTGTGTTCTATTGTGGTTAAATGTGGCCCATTTCCACCAAATAGCGCTGACATTTCCATATCGTGTGTATATTTTATGCTTGAATCTGCCAATGACATACCTACCTATATACATAGATTCTAATAGTAATTTTGGTAGAGAACTTGCCAAAGTTTTTCCAATGTATCTTAGAAATAGCTGTTGCGTTTATTTAAGTACCAATGTAAACTTGTTGCTGAATCTTTCAAGACGAGATAAACATTTTAATTCTTTCTGTTTTACTGTTCAAGTATAAATGAATATAAAAGGAGATTAGGGTGGTTCAGTTCGATAACGAAGCGGTATGGCACAATACGGAGCCGCGCTGTCTAGCCATTCACATCTCACTGACGCCGACGCGACATCTTTGTTGAGTATATACCTACATACATACATCACTCGTATGTACAAGTATACATACTCACATATGTTATATGAGCTTGTTATGTGAGGGTAGTCAGAACACTGATTCCAGAAGCACACGTACAAACAGCGCTGTTATTTCTCTTGTTTACACATGATTTGAAATTCCTCTCTGGTAGCTCTGTTATTCCGTTTTCATTTAAATACGTTCTTCATAGGGGCACTCTCCGTAAAACGTCTCATTGTTTGTGACAGCTATACTTCTTATGATAAAAATGTATGTCCACCTGATGGTAAGTGGCCACTGCCGCTCATTGACATATGTAATCAACCCTAGATAAGATTAGGTACCTGATGTCAGCGATACGGTATTACCAATGAGGACTAAGTTTTTTTGACATCGAACGGATACGGTCACTGCGACTGAGATACTATGTACTCAAGTACTAGAGAAGACACTGCATACCAATGTGTGTCCCGTTCAACTGCGTCGGTTGGCCGCACTGCACTCAGTCGCGTAGTGCTCTTTTAATAGTCTATGCGGATGACATGCATACCCCTTTGTAGAAAATAAAGCGCTGCAGTATTCAAGGATACGTTAGCATTATTATTGTTTCAGCGCTTCAGCGGCTTTTAATTTTTAAGTTACAATAAAGGAATACGATTTATGTTTGAAGTAGTATCTCTAGTACTTTATTACATAGTATTTCAGTGACTGCGACTTCTCCATAAGTATACGGAATTTCACTTCCGTTTCAAGGGACAATTTATAAACCAAAACTAAATTTATATACTCCCGTTCGATCACCTTGTGACTAAGGGTCTCCCCTCAGATAAGTATGTCCTTACCATACCCTGCAAACCAGAATACAACAACGTTAAACACTGCTGTTAGATAGAAACAGGTGTAGCTGCAATCTAATTTCTAAGTGTTGACTACAAGAATACACGCAAAGTATATGCCATTACACCCATTTACTAGGCACGAATGGTAGAGTTCCATGTCGTTAGTCGTTTTATATATACACATTCGATAAATATTGTTACCGAGCCTTAATGTGGGTGTTTTATCGGTGCTGTCGAATAAAATATGTAAAATACTTAACCCTGATGTTAACAATTCATTGATTTACATATAATGAAATAGCGACAGGTTATAATTTAATATGTTACATTGATAACCTTTTAAAGAGCGGCTTTCTCTTTTGTGTTTAGGAAATAGAAAAATGTATTCAATTGCAAATGAATAGGCTGTAAACTTATCCTTATGTTGCACTACTGGGTACGGGTTAATGCCCACAACTGAAGAGCGTGGAGAGTAACTGACCATGTTGCTCAAATAAATATTGGTGAAGCAAGCTCGAGGTAGCACCCTCGGATCTCATTTAATGACTTTTAATCTATGATAAGAATTGAGTGCGATGACTTATCTTGCCTTCTGAAGCATAAAATTTTGCTAGTAACGATCACCCATCCTACTTCCGACTGCGGCCGATATAACTTAACTTTAAACCGGTTGAGATCTACGCATGCCTCGGGGCTAAGCGCGCTACAAATGGATTAAGCGCCTGAAATTGGTTTTCAGTGTGTAGTATACACAGCTGTCGTAGGCAAATCGATATCTTAGCAGATGGCGGGGAATCCTTGTAACGACATGTTATCCCTTTTGGGGTAACATTCCTACGAATCCATTCCCAGACTACTTTGTCCGTAAAAGAAATATCTTCCAACATTCCGGCCATGAATATAACTATTCAGTACCCGTATCTTTAATATTGAATTTACGAGAAATAGAAAATTTATCGAAACGTTGTGTAATAATTTGTATGCCTTAGGCAAGACAAGTAAACTAAACACTCACTTGAAATAAGTACTTATAATTGTACTTTACTTATAATACTGCTTTGTACCTATTGTTCTCGTGGAATATTGTAAGTTATTTTCTATCTATTGCTGTTCCACTGGTTGGCTCGGGTCTTCTAGTCTTCTAGTGTGACGGTTTAGGAAATAATTCACTACTCCGCCATAGTGCGTATTGATAGATTTCCAACGCATTTGAGATTTTGAAAAGAAATTTCATACTTTATAGTAAACTATGTAGCTGTGCCCCGCGGTTTCACACGCGTCTAAAAAATATAAATAATACACGGCTATAATTTACTGATTATGTACGCGTTATTTTGAAATTGTAGGACTATAAAATTTTATTGACTCGTATAGATCTAGTAAACAGACTTAAAAAATCAACTTCTCGGTCATACGGCCTTTTACACATTCCGTAACATGTTATACTTGCAATATTTCTCAAAAAACAAAATAGTTCAAATTACATGCAAACTCCACCTACCCTAAACGAATACATTTTTGAAGTAATTTATTTCGATAAGGATAAATATTAGTTATAAACACATAGAAAAGTTATTTTTGTATCTTCAAAAATTGTTAAAGCAAGTGATCTTTGTGTAATAGGTGGTAATTTGGAATACCTACGACTACAAATCGTAATATAAAAGGTGCCTGGAATTCTACGGACTACTATACTATATCTCTGCTTATCCGTGTCAAGTAAAATTTTCTAGTGCCATGTTCGGAAACTGTCAGAAATTTGAATGTTGGTTAGTTCTTCGGAAACTTGTTTCTTGTAAGTTGGAGCACGTCTCTTGAGGAGTAGATTTTCGTAAAAGCGTCAGCGTAGTACGCTATAGCTGAACTTCTGACACTATTTTCTGCAAACTTTATTTCTGATTAGGTCGAGAAACTTGGGTGCTTGCTGTACAACTTTTCTGAAATCAACATTAATGTTTACGGTTATAGCGGAGTGTAAACTAGGCCAAGTATAAGAGAAAATTAAATGTATAAATAACTAAAAAGTTAATATCTCATGTGGGTACGCCGGGGAATTACTTTTAGGTTTCAACGTAAAATATAGTTGTTATATTCGACTGGCTTAAAGTAAATTTAAAATTATTGGTTAGGAAATTCTCGATTAGGAAAGTTATTCCCACACATGCGGGTCGCTTAACGAACAATCAGCTTAACAATTGTCATTGGGGCAAATTAAGGGGTTTGTTCGTGGGAATACAAAAAATACCTAGTAATTCACTTCTCATAGAAACGAATAGAAATGAAAAGTAATTTGTTTGAAATGGGTATATGCATCCATTGTCGTTAATATATCGTCAACGCCTTGGTCCTACTGATGGGTATAGCATCCTCTTTGGCTTTAGGTCAGTCTTTCTTAACTTGTGGTCCAGGTGGTGCAAGTATTTATAATTTTAATTGTTACTAGTTGCAAAAAAAGCATCAATCTTCACATTAATACATTATTTTTATTTTTTGCCCTTAAAACACAATAACGTACGTAAGTAAAAAAACAGATATGATTGTCACTACAAAATATCGTAATTCAATTAACATTATGCATTACATTAAAGTTACAAGAACAGTAACAACGAAATCAAATGCATCTATCATTGAAATCAAAATATTACTTTGTTTTTTATTTGAGTTACATGGTTCATAAATCATAGTAGTCTATTAACCAGTTTGTTATAACGAGGCAATTCGATCGGGAACACATACATCCTGTGTATGATTAAGTGGCTCCTTCAACGGTGTTCAATCACAGGGAACTGATGTACCGTATAGTTGCGGTGTACTTCTAAGAAATAATTGTATTGTATCGTTTAATATCTTTTTATGCTTTAATAACTTACGGTCGGGTTATGGTTAGTAAATTGATTTAATAAAGGGGTTGGCAGTTAGTCTTTTTAGGACCTACAACTACTATTTAGGACCGACTACTTTTTAGGACTTTACTACAAGCTCGCTTTTCTTTTTTATGCAATAGTAGTAAACGACCATGGAGTCTATCTTATGGTAAGCGTCAACTCCAGATGTGATTTTAGTCCCAACTGTAGTTGCCAACATAGGCGTTACCTACTATTTAAAGACTAAGTTGGAACGTCTTGTATAAGTGTTACGCCTTACCTCAGCCAGACGGAAACACAGTACACACAAAATTGTTAATGTTAGGCAAAAATGGGTTGGTAGTAATGCAACTGGAGTCGTTCTAGAGGAATCCTTTAAAATGCTTACTATTATTACGAAGCCTAGAGCATTCACCACTTTGCTCAAGAAGGGAACAAGAAGAAGGTAAATAGTTACGCGCTCAGAGGACTCCTGTTGCGTTCCTATGGAGGTCCCAGAGGCCTCTTCGCAGCGCTATGGACGGCCACCGAGGGGGTTTTAATACGGTAAAAATACCACATGACCCGGCGTTGCTGCCATGGCGACGGGTACCTTTTAAAGGTTTCCCTTCCGATAACAAAAACCGTAGGTACATAGTTAACCGTTAACAAGTTTGATATTTTCAAAATACCTACGCATAATGCACTCTAGGTTAACCGTTGCTATCGAATTATTATAACCAGAATTGAAAGATTTACTTGTTTGTTCGTGTTGGAATTACATGAAGGCATGAAATTCAATCACTAGCGGTCACCCATCTCATTTCCAGCCGCACCCAACGTTGCATAACGTTATAGATCGGTTACGACTCATAGAAGCCGCAGGGCTATGGGGACTTCATTATGTGCCTTTTCTATACAATCTTCTTATTTATTGTGTTAACTTTGTCTAATCTATACAGTCTTAATTAAAAAGTACCTACCTAAACTTTGATTAATTCATATTTTATTGTAACTTAAACTTTAAATCCTTACTAATATTATAAATGCGAAAGTTACTATCACGGGCTTTAATGACAGTTGCTATTAGGCAGATATTAATGTATGCCTTTTTATTTCTTCAACGCGGGTGAAACCGCGGGGAGCAGCTAGTATATCATATATTTAAGCGTTATCTACCTACTTACGTGTACGAAGTACCTAATATTGAATACTGAAACTATTTTATTGGTTATTTTTAAAAGCAGACTTAACAGCGGGTGAATGGTCAGGATAATATGAGAAACGACTGAAAATATTTTGATGGTGCTTTCTTTGACGTACACTAGACTTTTTAGGGAGTATACAACACAGGATGCTGCGTAAAAATTAAAAAAAAAAAACATAAGAAGAATGTTTGAAGTTAATTAGTTATTAAGTAGAAGATTAGTGTTCATCCATATTCGATTCGATAGGCGGTTCAATATTCGATTCGATATAACGGCTGATAGTGTCGCAATACTGTCCCGGTACACAATACCGTGTGGTTACAGGATACACGTGTACTAATAGTTGTTAATTAACACTAATGTTGATTTAAGTCGGCACGCTTGGTAGACAGGCCGGAATTATTCATACAAAATGATCTTAACTAGCAATTTGACAATGTTTATTCAACAGGTTGGAATATTGAGTCGTTTGATATTAAATAAGCAAACTAGTTATATTATTTTATCAAACAGCGTAAAATGTAAATATCCACTGGCATTCGGAGGCACAATCTTCATCTGTATTGAAGCGGAGTTAAGTATAAAGCGAACATAACCTAAACGACCTAATCCTCAGTGCGGCGCGTATGTAGCTCTCTAGCCGAATTAGAAAATTCGACTGTAGAAATAAAAGGTTATCGCAGGTCACCCATTATCCATAATCTAAAACAAAATGGTTCTTAGAAATTCGACGGCGAAACCAAAAAAGTCGCCTGACTTACATTTTATTTCCCTTAAAATATACCCCAAAATGTGTACCCCAAAAAATACTCCTTAATGTTATTAGGCTAGATCTGCGCTTATTCTCACCAGTGACATTGCATCCGTTGGTAGAACTCTTTTTCTAAATGAACTTAATTACATGATTTTTACTACTATTTAAGTTTTAGGCAGCATTCTTAGTCCTAGGGGTAACATCAAAGTGACCCACTTAAAATTAGGACTCCTGTTCCATTTGCATTTAGATTCATCCCCGAGCGGCAATGACAACTTAGTCACATCAAGTAGACTGTATTCCTGCTTCCTTCTCCTATTAACATAAAATAAACAAAAGTATGCACGACTCGGTTAGCTTGAAAGGAACAACCGGAGCAGAAATTGTAATGGAGGAATGATTCCTATATTCTATTGAAAATCTAGACTCGAATGCGCTTTTTAGAAAGTATGTCATAGAATATTCTTAAGAAGTCTTTCATGGCATGGTATAAAATTGCCCTATAACATAACTAGTTAGGATAAGGGGTCATCCATAAATTAAGTTATATGTTACGGGGGAAGGAGGGAGTCAACTGAATGTGACATGTAAGGTGTATGGTCCTAAATTTCGTGACGTCACATTTCAAAATATAATACATCGAACAATTTAATATTTTTTATGTGTACAATTGCAAAATATGTGACATCACATAAGTGGGGAGGGGCTCTCACAATTGTGTCCAGCTGTGACAAGGACGGGGGAGGTGTCAAAAAATAATAAAAATCGTGTGACGTAATGTTTACCTAAATTTGACGTAAATTTTTGGACGCCCTCTATGGCCCTAAGTAATGGCGCAATGAATTTAAGTTCGGACGATTTTTAATAATTTTTATTTCCTTAATATTTATTAAACCTATAAAATATGAAGTTCAAAACCTCCTTTATGCTGTAAAGCATTTTCTACTAGCCAATCTTTGGGTAGTGCAGACAGTAACATAAAGGGGTACCAGTATAAGAAAGTAACAAATAATGTTACACCTAAATTTAGTCAAACATGTACAAGCGAGCAAAGATGAAACGGTATGCCGCAAACTGTGTGATATGTCTCGTAAACCTCAGCCTTCAAAAAAATCCTTATTGCTGATACTAAACTTTTCGCCCACGGGTCGGCTAGATTCATATTTAACGTCAAGTTAATTGGAGGCGGTAAATAAAATTTATAGGTATAATATATGTAGGTAGGTATTAATGTTTAGTTTTTATGTCATTCGTTTATCTCATCTGATCGATCGATATAGTACGTATACTACGATATCTACATATGTCTACAATTCTAATATTTGTGTAGCACTCTTTCTGTAAACATTCAACTAACCCAACACTAGTGGGTTTTACGTAATGCAACGTTTCAAATGATAATAAGAGAAATAACTGTACAATACAAATAAAAGAAAATTTTATTACACTAAAAAGATAGCGCTGTATATTTCAAAGTTATGATTTTTATCTGTATTGGTCACTCGATAGTACTCGATGCCCTGGGGTCCTCGTTCGCTTCCACTACATTTCCATAAAGGTATCGCCTGCCACCCTCAAAGTTGCTCAGGCGCCACCCTTCTCCCTTAAAGTAGGCTTAACAAAAAATGCTGAGTTTGACCTTTCAGTTCAAGACGATAAATTCATTTAATAAGGACTTCGAAAGTCTTAAATCATCGTTGGAATATGAAGGCAAATAGAAGTTTGAAGTTTCGAAACAGTTTCTAGACTCTGACAGTACCTACTTTATTATCATTCTTGCTAATTAATAGTCTTCCATGAAGAAGTTTATAGGCTTTTAGTTTTTTTTTACATCAGATTAAGTATATAAAATTATCTTTTTTCGAAGTACGTATCTTTTGAAAATGTTATCGTGATCTAGCACACTAGACTCTAGGACAATTACTTCCGTAACCAATATCAAATATTTCTCCATGCTACTGTTATGTTTATGTAAATATTATTTAGATAG
>DWNY01001041.1:0-13636 GCA_018250635.1 Telegonus apastus | reverse complement strand
TATATTTATTAAATTTATAATATTTTACAATTAAATTATACGTATGACAGATAGATGGGTGAAATCTCGTGCGTGTTCGTGCTTCGAAGGATCTATCTATCTATCTATCTACATTAAGGCGTTGATCCCAGCTGGTATCATCGTTTAGCAGTCGATAAATCTCGTTAGAGCCCTTTTGGGTGGTTTAAAAACATCCAGCACGGGTGGGCCACTAACCCGTATCCTACATCGAAATTGGAGCAACATTGTGGAGTACACAAGCCTCCCTAGTTATGGGTAGAGACCCGTGCCCAACAGTGGAAGATAAAAACAGTTGCGGCAGGCCATTTTCTCAATAGGCATACCTATCATTAGCTAAAAGATTTTTCAATCATACACTCATGTACGTAGTACGTACAACGCAATAAGTCGAGGAAAATACGAACAGAATAAGAGCCGATTACAGCGCGATGTTGTCCACAGCGTTACAGGACACTGCAGGGCAATTTGAACTAGATTGAATCCCTCCATGCTCGAGGGCAACACTGCAATATATTATCTATGTAACTGCTTCTACCCTAAGGGATATGTTGGGACGCTTATCGCTGTAATGTAGATCTCAATTATAGAGCTTGTCTTAAACGATTGACACTGGGATCTACCATGGTATCTATCCAGTGTTCATTTATTTGTATAGATAGATGTTATAGATATAACATCTATCTATATAAATAAAATTAAAGTGTCTGTTTGTAATGTCAAAATAACAACTTTTTACTTAATGTATATGACAGTATATACAATATCAATAACAAAAACACTATTATGAAAAAAATATCGTCTGTTTGACTGAGGTAATCTTTTAAATGGCTGCGCCGATTTTGACAGGACTTTCACTGGAAGATAGCTGATGATCTAAGGCGTAACTTAGGCTGCTTTGATTTAAAAAAGTATCAGTGTGGAGTGCGCGCTTGCATCCGCCGTCGTGAGCGTAATGTAAGTTGGTATTAGATGCATTAGAGTCAGCTATCATATTAGAGCCGTGTATTACTTATGTTTGCTTAAATGTGTTTGCTTTTTTAATTACTTCTTTAACGCGGGTGGAACCGCGGGTATCAGCTTGTGTAAAATTAAATAGATACGCATATATCTATCGACGATCGATGCGACCAAAGGTTTCATTGCACTTGACTGTAATCGACATAATTAAGAAGGTTCAAGCAATTATGAAAAAAGTTGGCCAAGATAGGATATAGCGATCACTAAAACGCTTGAATAAATGTAAATTAAACTAGCTATTTAACAAACAAAAAAATATAAGAAAACTATCAATCAATAAGAATTTATTATAACTTCCCATATCTATTTCTAGCAAGCTAACTATAAAATACCTCAATAGGAACAAACTAAGCACTGTTTTAAAATTACACACCTAACTGAAATATGGAAGATAACAATCTCATCCTAATCTACCAATCACTAAACATACCTTTCTAGGAGAAGAAATGGAGCTGTCTCCAGAACCGTTGCAGACAGGACAATTTAATCCTCGCCCGCTCGAGCGAGGAAGCTGTGTGCACGGCCCCAACTGGCTTGTATTTTAAACCTTTACTGAACTGTACAGTTAAAATTTTAAATTTACGTTTCGTTTTTCATATCTTCCCCAATGATTTCCACGGGATACTCTCGTAAAAAATATGTTTGTTTTACTGAAGTCTGTTCCGTTTAATACAGTCGTATAAATATTAAGTCTTGTTTTTTACTAAAATCTGCGTTTAAAATTTACTTTGTAATGTTTTTTCTTACTGTTGTATTCCAAAAATATATCTTTTAAAAATGTAGTTTCTCAAAACACTTTTTAGTTGCCTTTTGCTTGTGTTCTATTCGTATATAACAACGTAATCGTTTTTATTATGTTTGCTTCAATCATTTCCTTTCAGATTTCGTTTACAAAATCACTATTTATTGCTGCAGAAAAGTCACAAAGTATAAAGTCGCGTGTAAATCATATTTCACTCATTTAATACATAATATAGAAACACATTTTTCAGTCCTTACATAATCGTTATTATCCGCGAACATTTAAGCCATGTCATTCTTATTCCCAATGTGTTCCAAGGAAGTTCAATCGAAATATCTCCTTTCCTTTTTATAATCCCTCTAATATTTCTCAAAGACATTAGTAATGGAAGGCCGTATCCGTCGCTGCTTCACGGACGGAACAATTTAAGCGAGATTGAATCCCCGCGCGCTCGAGCGTGCCGCTCGGTGTGCGCGCCGCCAACTATGTTCTCTCGTACCTTAAAGCCTTCTATCGATTTTTACTAATACTGCCTAGATCGTATACTTGGAATGTATGTTTTTTTATCTTATCCCTCTAAATACCCTAAATATTGTAAATGCGAATGGGAGTTATTTTTTTTGTTTATAACAACTTCACGCTCTCTTCTCAACCGATCGTTATGATATTTTATACACACATTGCCAGCGGTCCAGAAATGGACATAGAGTACCTGTCATGTCCAAAAAAGATACCTATTACTCCTGAAGGAAAAAAATATCTAATAATTGCATTTATGTTATACCTAAAGAGTAAGCATACAATCCTATTATAAATGCGAATGTACACATTAGTGCGGGCAAACCCGTAGGTAAAAACTAGTTATGAATATCTTCATTTACGAATAATAATACTATTATGTTCACCGATATTTTTATCTTAATAATAATCATAATGCCTTATCGATGAAGCAAATCTTTACTTTAAAAGAATCATTAAGATTTTTCCTTTACATTTAGGCCTGTAATATAATGCAAGAAGATTCTTTCTCAACCGACTAATTGATTTACATCTATAAAATATACATACATTAACATCAATTAAATATGATCTATCTATCATTTGTCATTTGACTAAATCGTTCTTACTAGAGGCACCGGATTCTTAAGTAATATATAATAATTTACTGTTCCTTTTTTTGTTGTTCCCGTATACCAAACGGTAACTACTTTCACAAACTAAATACCAATTTCTTCAGTCTTGCTTAATATAAACATGAACTTGTCTCAATCGCTCTGAATTTCTCCTCTCACCTCATCTTAAATCTCCTGACGGAAGCGTTGAACTTTATACTGCATCGTAAGTCTTTAGAGGCATTTCCGCTTCCCCGTTACACCTTTCGCCTAGCTACCTCAGCTAAGTAAGAAACGACCTCTGTTAATCAAACTATTGCTACAAAACTTTATCAGCTATGGTAGGGATGTCACACTTAACGCAGATATTATTATATTGGTGAATGTAGCTTATGATATAGGGTGACAATATCTGGTTCAGAAACTGTGCCTTACCATTATGTAATTTTCAATTTCTGGGTTTCCTAGATAGGTACCTCTGATTTTTCTAAGATTTATGTATACTGAAAAATTGTGTACATCACCGTCGGCGGTAATATCGTATACCATGAGATAAACTTACATTACAATAAGATGTTCTCGAAGGTATGGATCTAGTACTGATTTGCTAGTACTACTAGTACTGCAACTAATCTTTGGTTTACGAGGTTCATTTTACCCATACTGAGTTTCAGCCAGAGAGTTTTACCCATAGTGTTCAGTAGGAATTACTGTACTACTGTCCTTTTGCCAATGACCAAATGAATTTAATAAAAATTAAAAGAACTAATTTTTTGTATTTTTTATGAATCAATGGCTTTTGGGCCGTACGTAGTCTATTCAGAGTCAGGTGTAATTACCAGATTTCATACATTAGCACTAAGTAGTTTGTAATCAACACCACTGAGTATCGGAGATTTTATTTTCCGTGTGCCTATAGTGCCTTAATTGCAGCTGAACGAAATATTCAATGGGCTTGAAACTTCATTAATTTGCCAGCCGATGTTGAACGTCAGCAGAGTGTCAAACGGAACCCTGTATTGACGCTAATGAGGACAGAAATCTTTTCTCGCTTCAATATCTCATCTTTAATTGAGTTAAACTTGTTAGTCTAGACTTCCTGGAATTCAAATTCTTGGATACATTTCAAAATTATCTATTTAATGACATAATATAATTTTGAATAAAACTTCAAAGCATATATATGAATGTTTGGCAACACTAATTGACAAGATGATAAATTCGATCACATCATATTATATCGACCAAGTCGATCACATGTTACAATTTTTTCAGGAAAAAGTTTTTTAAGTGTTACGACATGGAACGCCACAAATAAGTATACTCTCTCAAACCACACCCTTCAAATCAGAATACAGCAGCGCTTAATGTTACGGTGATGGAGCCGCCGGAGACGAAACACAAAGAGTTTTACCATCTTTAAAGTTGATAGTCTACTTGTGTCTCTAATAATATGAATTGCATATAATAGAAGGAGACCAATGGTCAAAATCTAGGATATAAGCAGCAGCACCTGAAAGTGTATCATCAATACCTACTGTGGTCAGTAACACTAGCATCCCAGACGCCGTAACTATTCGAAAAATCTCCATTAAGAGAGACCTATGTTCAAAAGGAGACTTCAAAAGGTTGATGGATAGTGCTAGTATTGATACAGATGAACCAAAAAACCTGTTAAAGGACCTTTAGATGTCTGTGATTTTTCCATCACACCCAATACAATGTCCTAACAAATATTGTAGAACACCCTTCGAAAGGTCGCCATTAAAGTTAATAAAATCCGAACAGCCAGCCCTATTGCGAGGTCCGCCTGGCATTCCAGTCACGTAGAGACCCACCTTGCGGTTACGTATATGAAGACTCAATTTGGGCTTATTATCTTACTTCATAACACTCGCGAGGTTTCCTCGGACGTGCCCGCTTGTAAGGCGGCTTCAGGCGGAAAGCAATTCGTATAAAGGTTTTTTATTATTTATTAAGAGTCTAAGATACGATTGCTTTTGCGTAAGAGATATACTGTTCTCTATATGGATGCCTGCATTGAACGGTTTCATGGTTTTATCGTCAAATTCAAATCATGGAGTTAGATTAATTCTGTTATACATGGATACATATACCTATGAGAAATCCAACATGTACATTTTCTTTATAGTTTCTATTAATAAAAGCTATTTTGTTTTTACTAGTTTTATCGCATCGATAACATACATTGTGTAACACACATTGAAACTCCAATGTGAGAGTTTTAAATCTATAGTTTATCGTTAGGATCAATTACATTTAAATTGTTTAATTGATCTTTTTTCCTTTTATTATTCTATGTGTACTTAAAAATAGACGCAAATAAAAAAAGGACTCGAGTTTGAAGCATTTTAAGTACCTAATGTCTCCGCAAATATTTGTCTGTGTAATGGCCGTATCCGACGAACAAACGACGACGACTTATTTGTTAAAAATTTTGTATATGTCTGGATTTATTTATTCTTTTGTTATATTGTTTATGTCTTGCCTCGTCAATATTAGTGTTGATATATTTGTTGTACATGGGTTCATCGAATGTACCTATTACATTATTTATGTCTTTGACAAATACGTACAAGGTTAAATTATGTCAACATGTCCTTTTCATATTTTAACTAGTAATCGTGCTTGTGATTTCGTCAATGGACTATAAGATGAAAAGTTATGTAGTTCCCAATTCTCACATGTGTTGCTTAAAAAAAAACTGCTTCTATATACCTAATATTTGAACTCCATTTCAACCATATATTCATTATTTTTTGATCATGACACATAATGACAACCAGTAAATAACTTATCAAATTAAAGAGACTATTTTTCATTTTCGAAATTTTAGTGAACTTCACCATTCACGTGCATTCGGTAGTCAAGACGATCTTAAGGTGACCTCAAGTGTTTTAATCTATTTTAGGGTACAAGTCATGGTCGATAGCTGGCTGGGTGCCCGCTAGTGGCTAAATGTCGTACGAACTTCCGTGCTTCGGAGTTTTGAAGCCCCGGCGGAGGCCTTACGGGTGGTTTAAAAACATGACACCTGTTGGCCACATATTCCCTTCAACAACACACATTGGTGCAAAAAAAATCGGACGAGACAAATACAAAAGCGGGATAAAAAAAGGGTCGCGGCGGCAGCAGTCGATCCAAATAAAAAGTCATACATAAAAATATTCCTCCTATCAGCACTGGATAGCAATTTAAAAACAATGGAATTAGGTACAAAAATTTGTAATAAGCACTTACGCGAAGTCAAGTCGCAGAATCTATAGAAATTACGTAGGCACTAAGAAAAAAACGAGCTTTTCAAATACAAAAGTTTTATAAACTTCTTTTGAACTCGTTTGCAGAACCCTCCTGTCGAACGCAGCGCCGTCTTAAACCGCAAAGATTATTCAAACGAACGCACGCTTAACTTAATAGAAGTTGCTTCATTGTAAGCGACAAAGCGACAGATAAAGATTATTTTGATTACTTACATTTATTGAAATGATATATGACATTAGACTTGTAGAACACAGTGATTAACATAATAAATGAAAAAATGATCCACGTAATAAGAAAATCAAAAACTCGTAAAACAATTAATCCAACCACTTGTAGTTTGCTAAGGTGAATAAATTATGTCTCCTTATTCTTATTACGGTTAATTCTGTACTGTTTAACTTTAGGCTGCCTGTTTAATCTTGAATTCTTAAACTTGTTTGAGAATTGTTATCAATTGGAATCAATTATAAAGTCGATCCTAGTGTAAGGATTGTTATAAAGTAAAGCGCCTGTACTATTCACCTACACCTAACATCTGCCTAACAACAACAGTATTGAATGCCGTGTTCGATTTAGATAGGTATGGTAAGAGACACATATAGAGCATTTGGGACCTTTATCCAATCTCTAGTCAATAACAGATGTCCATAGACAGTAGTCGTTACCTGCTCAATCAGACTTCAATATCACTTGTAATTTTACATTTAAAAGGATAAAAATACTCGTTACTCGTTTGTGGTGCCCACATCCTTAAATCCGATGATTATTGAAACGAACGTTTAACCTTAAGTCGAGGATTATTCAGTTAATTATAAATTCCAATCCGTCCACTACTTCAAGAACACATTTTGCGCTGACAATGGACGACCTGGCGAGGAGAATTACCCAGAAAATTGGGGAAAACCTCCATTTAAAAAAACTTTTCCACTCGCTGTAAAACGACGTAACTCCGCGACGGTTTCAAATGAAATTGGATTTAGTTATAGGGTGATAAAGTGCAATTTGGGTCGGTAGTTTAATGTGACGTGGGTGCATTATCTCGGGCTGAATTGGGAGTCTCCTCACGTCCCCGCCGGTCGGATCACGTCTTCGAAACGTTTATTATTCAATAGCCAAATGTAATAGAGTTGTTCCCGTCACAATATATATTATCAACTGTATTGACGGATCAGAAAATTGGTGAGTCATGTGATTTTAATTAAAATTTTGGAGGTAATTCAACCAATGTAAGGATGTTATGTTCTGGATTGACGGATGCGATAAGGTAAAGGTACTTTAATGAGGGATTCTTACTTGCTTCTCATTTCGGCTCTTACTTGCTGTAAACGGTTATATTTTGTATTTGGATACAGAGGTCCAAGAGCGACAGACATGAAGCATAATCAAAGCAAACAAACAAAGCAAAATCAAATGAGTTACTTTTTTGCTGCATCTATTCGCAAATTTGATAATATTGTTATAATCAAGTGAACTGCACGCTATGCAGAAAATTCATGACATTGAAAACAATCAACATAATTATACAAAGTAATATAAAAATGTTGTATTGCTTACAAGTTCATCACTCAAGAAGGTCGTAGTACGAATTGGAAACTCACCTTCAATGTAGATGATAACCCACTTAGCATAAGAAATCTAAATCTAGTCACATTTGGACAGTTAACCGTTTACGATAGACATTCACAACAAACGATAACTATCACTGAGGTCCATAAAAAGATGACGGAAGCCAGAGTATTTGTTCCCATAGATAATATGAATGTAGCAACGATAATTTCGTTAGTTGATAATCAGACTCAATCAAAGGGATGGGGTTATGGCAAATCCCGGTTATAATCATGGTACAGTCGGAGCCCCAGGGGGAATAATCTGACGGAATTGAGCAACGCTCACTATCCATAAATGTTGCTGTGTAAGGGAAAAAATAATGGTGTATTTTTGAAGGGGATACAAGAGCAAGGTTAATGCGCACTGTGGTTTGAAATTTTAAAAGTAACATATTTCTTGCTATCAACTTTTTGTTATTATTTAATAAATGACACAAATGCGAAAGCAAAAAAATGTTAAATCGATCAGATAGGAGATATTGACAAAAAACTATTGGGATGCCATTTTATCAAGATACCGCGAGAGGCAAAGATACGAGGTGGCAACGTTGAAAGTGGGAAAGTAGTTACAAATCAAATCTACGAGTATAAGTAAGATTTTCAAAACTCCCAGAAAACATTTCAGGTAAAACTACCTAAATAGTACTAAAGACAGATACATAGATGCATCACAAGCCGAACGCTTGAGCCGATCGTGCCTCTCTATCGCTTATTCCGCGCTCTCGCTCGCACGCTCGGCTCAGATGAAACGCAACAATGAGTCATGCTTTTTCATGCGTGCAGCCGGCTTTCATCGATTTATAAGACGTAACAAGTTGGTCAAAAAAACGACGAATTAACGAACATTTACGATGCAAATCAAAAATTAATCATTATGTAATGTGAAAATAGGGTATTTGGGCCATGTTTACTTCTATGCTTAAAATATTTCCTCAAAAATAAAATAATTCACAGGAGCTGAAGCTTTGAGTAAAGAAGCTGACATAACCAACTAACGAAGTATACCGAAGTAAACTGCATCAGTCCCTAACCGGTATCTTAAACCGTATTAGTTTAACCCCGGGATGTATGGTCGTGGTCTGGCGCTCAACCGGTATTATTAGTTGCGGGTGACGGCTACCGTCTTATATAAATACTGGATGCCTTAGCTAAGTGACTTGTTAAAGCTGAATGTATTGCTTGGATGAAACGCTTCTATAAAGTAAAAGGTTACGGTTTAAATATTTATCAAATTTTTGCGTCTTTTTCTTAGATTTCAAGTAATAAGATCATAGTGAATTTTATTATGAGGGTTTTTATGTTATTGTAGCTGCCAATGAACGCGGAGCCCATCTGATGGTAAGCGGCCACTCCCGCTCATGGAAATTTGTAATCAACCATAAGATCCATTCGATTACTAACTAACGATTGAATGAATCAAAGATAAGATGACAATCCTACTTGAGACCAGTCGCAGATGCATTGCTACCCTTGAAGACTAAGTTGGAACGCCTCAAATAAGTATGTCTTACTCACCACAACCTTCAAACCAAAACACAGCAGCGCTTAACGCTGCTATTATAAGACAGATATTACTGTCTTGTACCCCTAGTACTCTCTAATTCATTAGTACCTGTTAATAGAACTATAGTAGTCATTTGTCTTGATTTAATCCTAACTAACAACAATAAATTATTTGGATCACAGATATTTTGATGATAACGTCCCAAGTATTTACTGTAATAAATTGTTTGAAAAACATTTATTACGTTGTACGCAATAGCAAACTTTGGTAATTTGCGCCCATTATATCGGACTCAGAGGAATTATTCGATAGAATGGTCGATATTTTAATCTAAATTGAACACTATGAATACATAACATTTTTTACGTTTTATATCTGATTATGTACATATAAAATAAATAAACACTACATTTAAAATTTCTTCATTTTCGGATATTTGGTTAGTAACAATTGAACTTCAAAACTACGTTGTAACACACCGAAGCTAATAACTAAAAAAAACTCCTGTACCCAAAACAAAAGACCTGTGGAGCACCCTTGCAAAACAGAATATGAAAAATCGCAGTGCGGAGTAACCGGAAGAAATTGATTTGCGATCGCATTACGCTACTCCAGAGGCTAATGGTGCGAGACAAACAGATTCCATGTATCCGAGAGCATGACATACATATCTCGCGTCGCGAAATGCACGCTAAGTAAGCTAGAAACACAATTTTACTGGTACATAAAAAATGAACCCAGATTTCGTTAAGACTTCTCTGCAGTATGTGTGCATCTCGAACAATTTTTTGTATTACCTTGGTCAGAGTCACTTTTACTTGGCCACACATGACAGGCAAGCAAACACTAAGACCCAGATGAAACAAATATTATTGTGCTTTTCAAGTCATTTGATTAGGCAGGGCTTGAATCAGGAGCCTTTGGTATGTGGTCGGTATGCGGTCAAATCACCAGCTCCATGAGGATCATCAAAACAATCCCAAGTTTGTTCAAAAATTACGACCGTCAACTGAATCTATTAGGACAATCGAACAAATCGTCTAACAAAATGAATCTACTGAAACTATCTCGCAAATCATCCCGCGAAGAGAAGTCTGCATCAATAAACTCTCAGGTAATAATAGACTTAGAACCAATAACACAATCTAATTCCACGACCCAGGCGGAATCAGCACTTAAAGGTACAACAAGGATCACGTGCTAACGAGCCCCTTTCAGCGCCCTCGCCAGTTAGCATCGATACTGTTATGAGGCTCAATCAATGCAAGAAGGATCCTTTGATATTAACGACCACTATCGAACGTGCCGTGATCATCGAATGAAATGTGAATCTGTTTGAAGGAAGAACGGCGCACAACGTAAATTTATGAGAAAGCAATGAGGTAAGTATGAAAGTAAGGTGTAAGTTCTCTGTATACTAGCTGTTTCTGTCTCTGCACAGGAGGACTACGTGATAATTATTAAAATTGTATTTTCCCTTCTTCCCTTCCCTTCTTGCTGTCTTCCTATCTTGCTGTCCCCGTAAATGCCACTTCAAATAGCTACCGCAGCGCTGGATTTTCTTTCTAACATCCATTTAAGCACTGCCATTTATATTAATCAGAATCGGAACAAAATTATATTAATCAATTGTGTTTCCACAAATCTAATAATTTGATTCAAAAAACAAATTGGCGTACAGTAAACGAAAATAGGACAAGTTGGGCGAAACGCTGTTTTTAGACTTGCGTAGGTATGCAAATTTCGTCAGATTTAGACAAAATTTCAACTAAAGCGAGGATATTTGCATATCACTCGGCCCTCCTTGGCACAGTGTCGTGGTTTTCATTTGTTGCGAAAATAAAAACACCCTCATGGAGGAAAAATATGCAAAATCTGTTTTTGTTACAGCTTGCTTCGTAAGTCCCATTGTTTATTTTAAGGCGACAACGTTGTTGCTGTCTGCTATTTTTACTTCTTGCTACAAATAACATTGTGTTATATAATCATATTTAAATTAAATACGCTGAAAGTAAGAAATGGTTATACGAAGCGGTCCAACATAGTTTTCAATGTTAGTAAGACATGTATCCTCCCTCTGGAGGGAAGAGACCCGTGCCCAGCAGTGGGACATTAAAAAAGATTGCGGCGAAGATATCTATGGGCGGCCTCAGGTACGGATGATTATTTATAGATGCCCACAGGAAGTAGTTGCTAGTATCTGATGAACTGCAGTATATTCTTTTATCGAAAAAAGTTATGGGTCTCATCGTATTGACTTTTACATTCAGTGCTTCATGCTTGCATCTTTTCGTTATTTTAGTATATTCATTCAATATTCTATTTGTAAAAACTTAGATAAATTTGTATATACTAGGACATCCTTGAAAATAATATCAAAAAATATTTCTTACTCCCCCAGTATTCAAATTAATCATGAAGTTTTTGAACTTTTTAATAAAAGTCCTATTAAAATTAGTTCAGTACCTTGCATATTCATATTCTTTTTTTAATGATTCATATAATTTGTGTTTCAAGATCAAAGATACGCACTTCTTACCAGAATACAAATTGTCGTTGTTGTTGTAAAAATAATATAATCTTTGTCAAGAATATTATTCTAATAGTATGGACCAACAAGGTAACATCACTATAACACAACTTAATGTGTAATTCAACAAAAAGCTTGAAACATAAGCAGATGATAAAAATTGGATGCGACCGACTTCCACCTATATACCACTCGAGGGAAATCACTAAGTGGAGTCTAGATAAAAACCTTTACAATCCCTTATCCCATGGAAATAAGGTTCAGAATAAAAAATAACAACTGAAGAGAATCTAACTAACCCTTATTACAAAACAAGAAGGTTCAGAATAGTGCAAATATTTCAGTAGACAAGAACGATTTCTCAGGTGTGATTTAATACCACATATTGATGGAACGAAGTTAGTACAAATCTGTATTCTTCCCACTCGGGTTTGATTAGATAAAGCCGCCAAGACAAGTTGTTCCCAAGAAAGTAAAGCCAAGAATTATAGTGCTCTTGAGAAGTGAGAATAAAGAAAGATAATAAAATTTGTATGCAATGTCAGCTGCGATGATATGAACAGACATTTAACGTGGTAGATCTATACTGTGTATATTGATACTTTTATGTCTACCAAAATATTTCCACGCAGACAGAGGCCTGTCATAACATGACACGTTTGATGTCTGTAGATTAAGCTTTTAAACAATTAAAATTAAGACTATAGAATTTTGCAAAAAGTAAAAATATAAAGGATAAAATAATGGTGAATAATGGTAAATAAATGTAGCAGAAAGTTAGGTGATATAGAAAAAGTATGAAATTTGTTTAAAGCAATAGATTGTTATGCCCTGAACAAAAATTAAAAAAATCGCAAGTTGGAATTTTTCTGGCTAGAAACATCAGATCACTATCGAGTAAGTTGTGTCAATCGCACTGAATGTGGACGGTTGCAAGAGACCAATCAATTTTGTTTTAAAGCGATCTGGATGCACAGTTACCGCATAGACCTTTGGAATTGAAGTCAATGTACATGACATAGTATTAACAACAATGTACTATAAATCTGAATTAACATATTTAACCTTTAAGGTAAGGAAGACATTATCCGTTAACATAAGTCAAGTCAAATAGAAGTTACCAAGGATAATAATCGAATCAGCAAACCACTCTTCAAACTATACTATTATGTTATTTGTTTGAACATGTTTAAACATTTTCTTTTGTAATCCTTAGTACGTAACAGCGTAACTATCGAGTCAATCCAAATGCGGTTGGAATGACGCGAGAAACCAATCAAGTTCGCTTCAATGCGGTCCGATTCAGCCGGACAGCTACTGAACGGGCGGCTGGCGTGCTGCCAGGGTCCATGAAATGGAATCTGATTTAGAAATCCTTTTCACATTCTAAGTTTACTCGGTGACATCGCAAAGTCGATTAAAATGGCATGGCATCTTTTAAACTTCAATGCATTTACTATGCGTATGAAGCCTAGATGTTACCTCAAATTCATATTAAATATCTTTGTGTAAATTATTACGTTGGATCAGATTATGTGTTGTTAATATTCTTTATTTTTTTTCTAAATTAGGAGAAATTCGGTTGTCTATTATACTTTCATAATTCTATGCAAAAAAGAGTTTGAGTTGGAGCGGTTGGTTCGGTGCAAGAAACCAATCAGTACGAGTTCAGAAGAGGTCCAGTTTGAACCGGACAGCTACCGGACTAGATGGCATAGCGCCAGTATCAAATGAAATAGAATCTGATTTAAAAATTCTGTTAGCATGAAACATCGACCAAATAGCAAAATGAGACAGAATATGCTAATGTCTGGATTTAAA
>DWNY01001040.1:0-13637 GCA_018250635.1 Telegonus apastus | reverse complement strand
ATACTTTTGATATAACTGTTAAACCGATACAATGTAATACATAAGAATGGAAACACGTCTCTTATAAATAGAGAATACGATCATAGTTATGAACTATCAAACTATCACCAGGCCGTTTCAACTATTACAAAAGTGCACAAAGAACTGAGCTTTTACACTGACGACTCCTGTATGCCGCATATATTTTATAAGGGGCTTTAGCATCGGCGATTGGCGATTCTAAATACTTATCTACTAGTGCCAATGAAATACTTATATATTATTGTATACAACAAAACTTACCGTTTAATCAAAGTTTTGATTATTACACATTACTTATAATTCGCTTCAACAGTCGAGGAGAACATCGTGCGAAAACCTGCACACTTGAGAATTCTTCAACAAAGTTCCCAAAAGAGTGTGAAGCCTATCAATTCGCACATGACCAGCGCGGTGGTGTATAACCTAAAAGACTATTTGACTTAGTGCCCACGTCATCGCACTATTCGCCGAAGGATGAACTTCCATCCACATAGTTACGACTTATGGCGGTCCTCCACGGTTCGGTTCGCATGTTCATTTTTGCCATGTCTGTGGCAAAAATGGCAAGATCTGGAATGAGCTCTTTCCTAAGCATTCCCGGAGCGCCACGACATGGGGCTCTTCAAAAAGGTACAAAATGAACCCTCCTTCAAAGCCGGCGATGCATTGGCGACTCCTCTGATGTTGCAAATGTCCACAGGCGACGGTGACTACTTTCCATCAAGCCCGTCTGTCGTATTGCTAGGTTTAAATATAAAAAAGCCCTCACTCTGGGTTGAGGACGATGACAGTGTAAATTACACGGGCGACGGTAACTACTTTCCATCAGGTAGCCCATCTGCCTTATTTCTAGGTTTAAATACAAAAAAAGCCGTCTACTGTGGGTTGAGGACGTCAGTTTAACTTACATGATGACGCCCAAGCTCCACCAGTCCGCCTGCGGCCCGTAGCCGGTCTGCAGGAACACCTCGGGCGCGATGTAGTCCGGCGTGCCCACAGTGGAGTACGCCAGCGCCCGCCGGTTCCGCTTCCACGACTCCGCGCGCCGCTTCGAGTCCATCGCGGACGAGGACGTCGAGACTGAGACAAGAGTGACTTCTTGTGAAATGTTTTATATTTCACTGGCACCGGTGGGCGGGGTGGTAATGAGACGTAATGCAAATCAAAACAACTCAGGTCAACGGATGGCATGGTCGGACGGGTGATGAATGCACGGTGGCATTGTACATTAACGAGTGTAGCGTAGATTCGTGCAGTAACGTTTTAGTTCGCAGTTAATGATGAGCGAATGACGTGATATGAATGACACGATTAGTACGCATTCCAGAGCATACCTGACCAGCCCCATCGATGAGGAAACAAAAAACGGATAAATTGTTCAAAATAAAAAGAAAACCAAAATCGAACGATCCATACAGTACTCACTGAAGTCAGAGGGCGTGGCGCGCGATAAGTCGCGGTAGAAATCCGTGCGGTGACTCTTCTTGAGGCCCGTGCAGAGCCCGAAGTCGCTGAGCTTGATGTGACCGCGCGCGTCTAGGAGCAAATTATCTGGCTTTATGTCCCTGTAAACGAAATTTTCATATGTTTTTATTTATCATTTTTCTTGCAACACCTTAATATCTATGTTACAAGGAGTGTACGTACTAACTAGTGACATTCTCAAATAACTAACGCAGCATTATGGTGTATAAACGAAACGAACGTAATAAACGAGAGCTACCTCGGTTTCATACATGTTTCAGAACGAATCATACAAATATTACGCTATTTGAAGCTTACGTTCACAGTAACACGTTGACAGTGAGACAAACTATATTTCATAATTCTTTTTAATCGTAGGTAATATTCTTGTGAGAAGCCATGTGCAATAGGTGCATATGTAATCTCTTACCCCGGTCTTACTCCGTACGCAGTCATATTAGCTTAAGGTTACCTCTTACTAGAGAATGATAAGATCGTAACACACTCAATGCTCCCCATAATGCACCACTGTCACATACTAATGGAAGAATCGAGTTATCACTGCAAATCATTCCAATCAAATTAAATTATTTCCGACACACATCAAGACATACTCGCCAAGGTCGAATCTATTAGAATGTGATTTTCTTACACGAGACAGTCACACATAGTCGTCATAGTTATAATTATATCACTTGCATATCAAACAATATGGGTATATTATTCACGGTACCGTGAATAACATGTGCAGAACAAAACATAATTACAGGTACCGAAGTACATATAAAAAACATGATTTGCTGAGTTTTCGACCAAGCTTGAAATTATTTGCATCTACAGTTGCCAGTCAGAATAAATGTTATATTGCCAACTTTTTTATACCATTAAAAGTGTTTGTATATTTGTAATCTACCTGAAGATAGGGAAATTCGTTGCAGATGCTACTATAGATTGATTTTTGTAAACGTGGAGTAGTGGTAGTTTTGATTTTGAACAAAATTTAACGCAACGATGGTTTTGCATTTAAATCCGGTTTTATTTTGGTAATTTGTTGATTCCCAACCGTTGCTTAGTCTAACATTCAGTCTGCGGTTTATTTATGTGAAAAATCCATCGTAAAATGTTGTTCCTTTACAAGCCAAACATTGTAGTACAAGGTTTTGAACGTAAAAAATATAAATTATAATATATTCACCTATAATAAAAGAGGTAAAAATGTCTTGAAAATATTATAAATAATAATTTTTCATAGATTTCATCTAAATATGGCACTTTAAACGAAAATCATAAAATCGAAACGGCTCGTCACACTCAATAAATCGGCAAGTATACACATTTTCCGTTCATTAATCTATCGAATTGTATTGTAGGGTTCTTTTTACTTTTGTAATAAGGTCAGGTTTAAACTACGGTACTTAAGTTAGCCCCTTACTATAAAATCTAGGTTTAAGACTGGGATTTACAAGCTTTTTGTAATAAGACCGATATCCTATATTTAATTATTAACTGAAGCGTTTATAGTTAAATACAGTTAACCAGCGCAGTAACCATAACATAGAAGCAGACGAGCGACAAGGGACATGTTCATCCGCACTCAAGTGTGCTATGAACGACATCAATGTCTGGCTTTAAACAAGTAATTTTTGTTATTATTTTATAATGTAGAAGTAGCATATAAGTATAAACCACCTAATATATATGTTTGTAGATTTGCACACCAGCGCCACCTTTCAAGGAAGTGGTAAGTAAGGTATATGTTAGTGATAAGCTGGCCACTGATATCCATTGACAATATGTATTTATTCCCATATATAATAGGATATATGCCTGAGCGGCCACGCAGTCATTGTTACCCCTGAGGACTAAGTTAGATCGCCTCGTATATATTTCTCTGATCTTACGACACTTTACAAACCAGAACACGCCAGAGCTGAACACTTATATCATAAGGCAAAAATAGGTGTGGCAGTAATGTGTCGTGTTGTGTCATATAACGAATAATTTAATCTATACAAATAAATAAAATTGAAGTGTCTGTTTGTAATGTCAAAATAACAACTTTTTACTAAATGCATATGAAAGTATACACGGTACCTATGACAGAATACAATTATATTTTTTTTTGTCTGTCTGTTTGGCTGAAGTAATCTCATAAACGGCTGGACCGATTTTGACGGAACCTTACACTGAAACATTGCTAAAGGTCTAAGGCGTAAATTAGGCTACTTTAATTTTTCGAAAAAAGCCTTAGCGCGCACTCCACCCGCTTGCGGCCACCGTCGCGAGCGTTAATGTCAGTTGCGGGCAGATAGCATGTGCCTTTTTACTTCTTTAACGCGGTTGAATCCGCGGGGATGAGCTAGTAAATAAATAAATATGCACAAACCTGTGAATGAATCCAAGTTTATGTATACTATCTATAGCGAGCGCGGTCTCCGCCACGTAGAACTGGGCGCACTCCTCGCTCAGCGTGTCCTTCTTCATCAAAAGCGTCATCATGTCGCCGCCGGGCAGGAACTCCATGATGAGGTACAGGTTCATCGGGTCCTGGAAGCTGTAGTACATCTTCACCACCCACTGGTGGTCGGCCTCCACCAGGATGTCGCGTTCGGCGCGCACGTGAGCCACCTGAAGGAGTACGTTATTTTTATCGTTTGTTAAGTTGTATCTATAGTATTAGACCAGTCACAACTGTCACCACACAAAAAGTAAAATTACACAGTAAACTTGTATATTATGTATTTTTATATATTTATAGAGAAAAAGAGGTTTAATTTGCTAAGCTGCATTTAAAAGCAATAACGCATTTTTTGACAGAGACATCTGACGATATCTTTTAACATTGTCAATTTATTGTTTTATTTTGTTTAAATTGTCTCTGCATGAACTTTCACGTATGGCTAATTCCGTGCTCCTCTATCCGAGCAGTATTCAGAAAATGGTTCTACAAATTTTCGCTTAACGTATTAATATACAGAGATATTATAAGTAAAGCGAAGAGGTGACTGGCCATTTTCGGCCTAAAGTACTACAACAATAAACCTTTACGAAAAAGTATTGTATTTTTTATTTGTCTTGATGAAAACATTTTTTATATGTGGGAAATCGATTTTCCTATTTTTTTTTTTGTTTGTTTTTTCTTTCCATTATTCCTCACTGTAAAATCACATTCACCTCTACGCAGACGTGAACATTGATTTAGTCATCACTTTTACTTACTCGATAGATTATTCTTTCTCTTGACTAACTATTAAAATAAAACTATAACCCGTTGAGTATACATAACCAAAAGTTGAGTGTCAAAAGTTAATTTGAAATAATTATTTCCAGACAAGTTTTTGTAAAAAAAATACAAGCACGTATCGCACGTATTAAGAGCCGTTTTCCTTTGGCGTACATTTTTTCGAATACAGCGCACGGACGAGTGTAAAATTTAACATACGTTAAAGTGCATGTCAAGAAAAGTGTAGGAATATAATATTAGTGTATAATAGTGCTCCAAATATACAAAATTAACAAAACAAACATTAATTGTTTACATTTCTGATAATGCACGTAAACTCTACTATATCAAATGTCTATGTGGTGGTAATTCGCCATTTTGAATTTTCGTGTCACCATGCTGCTCGCCCGCTATGCCGTTCGCTCGCGATGTCATAGCGTTAGTAAACATTTTATTAACGCATAGGCACATTTTGCTCAATGTCGAAGTGGCGTCACATCATATAAAATGATGAAACGTTTTACGTATTTTTAGAATTGACTCGAATATTCAATTTACACAGTATTGTTAAGGATATAAAAATGCGAAATACCACATGAACAACTAAGATTAAATTATTAATCAGCATTGAAGGCTTTAGATCCAAAACAAATAATTTCGGAATGTTTTGCGAACATTATTCGGTATAACGATGAAATTGGAACACGTAAACAAATGCATTTGACAAATTGTGTATCATTATTTAAGTAAATATCTTTCTATGAAAAAAATACAAAAGAATATTAACAAATCCAAACGATACACATGAATTATTCCCTCCGAGAAGAATGAATACATTGTTCTAAAGTCATGGCACACTTTTTCGCGTCCTCTTTCCTGACCCCAGAGTTCCGTTACACTACGTTGAACTGATATGAAATACAATGAAACAATAAAATTCCTCTGCACTTTACTATTCATAAAAGTGTTTATAGAATTCTATAGTAAGTTTTAGCACTTTCTACAGATTTCGATATTTTTATTGTCAATAGGCAATTAAAGTTAAACACATGAAGATTTTTTTAATTGAGAATATATTAAAAAACATTATATACGGTATTCAAATTATTAACAAAGTATAGTATTCAATACTATATTTTGGGTTCACATATGCTTATTTCTGCACCAGAATCGATCAATTTCAAAAAAAAAATCTAACGTTTGGTTCCAGCTTGAAGGATAATTAGACTTGAAAGGTGGCGCTGGTGTGCGAATCTAAAAACATGCCAGCCAGCACTGCGTCCGCCGAACTACATATACTTTTCTGGTTTTCCGAATCTACCGAACTACTTTAACTATGGAAAGACAAGGAAATGGAAACGGTAGAAATCGGAAGATTAGAAATTCAAAACTTCATTTGTAATCAACCCATATTGTCCCACAGCTGGGCACGGGTCTCGTCTTAGGGTGAGAGGACTTTTAGGCCATAGTCCACCACGCTGGCCAAGTGCGAACTTTTTTTTTTCTAAAGGACTATCCGGTATGCAGATTTCTTCACGATGTTTTCCATCGTCGATAAAGCAAGTGATAATTAAATTCTAATACGCACATAGCTTTGAAAAGTCAGGGGTGCGTGCCTGAGATTTGAACCTCGGACCCTTCCCCAATTTAGAGGTCGAGTGTCATCTTTACTATAAACATTATTTATTTTTGTTCAATCTTAATCCATCGGTTCCTCACCTGTTCCTTTTCCAACATGTCCGCTTTTCTGAGTATTTTCATTGCATACACGTGACCGGTGTCCTTTTTCTGTACAAGCCTCACCTCTCCAAACGCCCCTCTACCTATAACCTGCAAATATACGAATTAATTACAAAAATGTTTGTTCAACAGTCTGTACCAAACCCTGCAACAGTAGCTTTCAATATCACACCAGCGTTATACTTTTTCTTCCGGTGATTAGTGCCGGAACCTTTAATGGGGTAAAAGACATCCATTTTTATCGACAAATCATTAATTTTTTTCCTAACCATTATACAATGGCTGTCTTTTTTTTATGGTACCGGAGTGCGACCGCGTGCTTGAATTTAAGAATATCTACCAAAGTATCCTTCAAAACTGAAACTTGTGTTATTTGATTTGAAATATTTCAATAAGTGGTTCAAAAAACAGACAACAAAAAAATGAATAAAGGTACCACTATTAATAGTTTCTTCTCTTTTCTGAAAAATCCAGGTCGTCGACCTAAGTATTTTTAGTATTTTATAAATATTTATAGCATTTTGAAATGGTTAGAGGTACGTGGAAATAATCAATGTTTTGTCGATAAAATAGGCTGTATTTTACGCACATTAAACGCTCCGACAACAATCATCGGACACCCTGTATATAGGGAGTGAACTATGCCAGGAAGTTCGTTATTGTGGAAGGATACATTGACGTGTATGTTACCTTGAGCGGCTCGAAGTCGTCGACGCCGAGGCGGGACCGCTTGAGCCTGAGGAACTCTGTCTCCTTCTGAGCGTGCTGTTGTCGCTTCTCCTGCTTCTGGCTCTCCGTGAGGCTTTCATCCTTGAGCGACTCCTCAAGTTTCTCCAGTCTGAAATAAGCCTTACTATTAAGGCGAATACTCGGAAAACAATAATAAGGAAAAGATCGGAAACAATTAATTGGTCGTTATACTCGTTATGAATTATGATGTGCTATCGAACAAAAATTAATTGGTCGTAAAATGTATCCAATGGGTGTCACTATGGCCACATTCGTAATCAAGGCTATGCAATCAATGCAAGGATCACGATTCACTATTATCATTATATTCATTACAGTTTTTCTACCTTCTTAGTTTTTCAATGGAACATATCGTAAAACCATATAAACTAGAACATTAGAGGTCCGGTGCAGATAATCTGCGCACGGCGTCGCAACAATGCATATTGTACGCCAATGCAGCGGATGCCGCTCGCTTATTAAAACAAAGCTTATATGTTAATTGTATACTTAAACATTTAGATTTGGGGGAGGGGTACTTTTATCCGAATGCCAAGGAAGGATTAGGTTTTTGCGCGTATCATATATGTCTTTATTATTATCACGGATCTTCCAAACGGCTGGATGGATTTCAAAAGTTAAAGTATCGTTATATGCGGCTTGACCCAAGGTGTTTGAAAAATACAAAATGTCGGATTCTTTAGCGCGAAACTTTCTTTCTTTTTTTTAACACTTTCTTTCTTTAACACGTGTCAAAAAAGATTAACGAAACCTATCGAGTAGGGTTTCAAATTAAAGATAATCAAAAGGGGATTACAAAATATATTTATATAATAAAAATATAAAAGTATGCTCACTCACCCACTTTAATGAGGGAGTGACCTATTAACGTACTGCAGTCTAAAGTACTGAAGATAAAAACACTAATTTTTGTCAGGGGCTAAGAAAGGATTTTTAGACGTTCCGCCCCTGGAAGACTTAAATAGGGGTCGAAAACTTTTATGGTCGCCAATTTTGATGAAATATAGTATTTAGCTTTGTAATGATGAAATTTTGTATTTTTTTTTGGAAAATCAACCACTAAAGGGGCAACTGTATTGAAACTTTGTTTGCAAGTCGGAGAAATTTGATGTAAACTCAGTGAAACTTAATATTTGACTTTCTGGTTTGATATAGTGGAACGTTTATTTCTCCGTTTTTTGAAAATACCTACAAGAGGGTTAAATAGCGGTTGTAAAATTTTCTAAAAATCCGCCAATTTGAAGCAGGCACTATGAAGATTAGTATTTAGCTTTATGTTTAGAAATAAAATAATTTTTTTTTTCGGAAAAACAAAGGAGTAAAATAGGTGTAGGTTAGGTTTACAACTTATTGTAATTTTGTATTTAATTTTCATCCTTGTTTCGGTTTTTTCAATCGGGTGTTTGATATTTTATCGGGTTATCGGGTTCGACGGGTGACGACACAAGAATATTTATTTTTATTTATTTATTTAGAGACTCACATAAAGCTTTATACTGTTTACGGCAGCATTATTAACATCTGGCGCAAATACTTCGAAATGTTGTTACATTGGTATCAATTCCTATAATGATGCATTGCTGTAACAGGCGTCTCAAATATCTTACCTATAACGGGAACACACAAGGTGTTTTCCATAAAGATATTACGAAAATAATACACTTTTCATACTGAATCGTCAAACTAATTTAACTTCAATAACTAAACGACTATTGTTTGACACGTATACTCACTCGTTGCTACCAGTTATGTTACGGAGTACCGTAACCGAAACCATCGAATTTCCGAAATAAAAATCTATCCGAAACCGTAATGGGAACCGATACAATTTCAAATAATTTTGGATAGGGATTGAGTTCAAACGGAACACCAAATTACCGGTTTTCACCCAGCAATGCACACAGTAACCGTGTAAGTTTATTAATTGCACATAAACCAAATCATTACTTCGTTGTATTTTATTTTACTCTCACTATTCTTTAAAAATCATCTGTCTGTAACCGAAACCATCGGATAGTTAAATAATTTCATATGCGTAATCGTATCCGAAATCGGTATAACATTACTTCCTTAGTTTCTACCAATACCCAGCTAACTAGAGAGGATATTTCAAATTCACTTTCTAAATTTACATGTTCAAGAAAAACTTAAGCTGCTAAACGACTTTTGTATTACAAAGCAAAAAACCGTAGGTGTAAGGTCGCTCCACAATAATTTTCACGTACGCAAACTTCAATTTAGTGAGTATGTTACTGAGGAACACCAATAATTACATTCTTAAATCGATGTAAATGAAGTCCTGGTTTCGAGTTCTGCCACAGTACACGTTGTAATATAATTTCAAACCTCAATCATCATGTGGTATGAACCATCTGTAAATGTGTATTGGTACCAACCTCTGCTTCCTCTCATAGTGTTGTGTGATGAGATTCGTGTAGAAGTTCTCTAAGGTCACTTTGGCCTTAGTAGCCTTGTCGATGGTGTGGCCGCTAAAGCGGATATTGTCCGTGCCCGTCATATCCAGCACCCCTGAAACAATTACACAGCTCCATGAAAACAGACACAACGATCGAAATAATTAATATTGAACAGTTCGCCTGCGATTATTAAATTGATTAGTTTCATTGTGTAAACACATACGCCTAGTTGTCTGAAACAAAATACCGTGTTTATTTTTCCTATCTGCCAGTGACGATTAACCTTTCATATAGCTGAAAGAATTTAAACGGGATCGTACCTCAATACCCTTTAGAATAGATCGCCCCGATTACAAAAAAAAATACATAACGATACTAATTTAATAAATATAAATATCAAATTCTCAATTCTCATATGTATAGGTGTACAAGTATGAGATGCAGATTTTCAAAAGGAGAGAAGGACTCTTTAAATTTCTTACAAAGATAAATTCAAGGGTTCCATCGCTTCTTATAGATTTTGCCCATCTCTTAGGAAATTTCGGTACATCACGCGAATAAAAATCGTCCCCTTTCGCCGGAAACTCATGATTAAGTAATGTCTTCATATCTTCTTTCCTTTCTTCGCATGAACTAAAGCACTGCTTAGCTAACGCGAGATCCATTGAAACAAATTTGTGGTTATCGGAATCAAGTCTGGTGACTAAGCCTCATCGGGTAGAACTTCCCAGCTGTGTCCGCCCAATGAGTCGCGAACTGGTTTTGCCGTGTAAGATTTTCATGCAGAAAATTGTAGGTTAATTGTGTGTTGATAATTACTTCTATTGCTATCGGTCTCTCCGGAATTTAGCAGTTCATATTAGTCCACGCCCCTCTGGTCCCATAGCATCGTCTTTGTGCCAAAGTAATTCGGATTTGCTGTCGATATGGTTGGTTTTTCCGGGTCTACCCACGTTTTTTTGCGTTTCAGATAAATCCACTTCCCATCACTTTACGTATCTTGCGATTGAGCAAGTTGACCGTATGCTTTTCGAAGAAATCGATGTGATTCAGTATCAGTATTCTTTAAATTAAAACATGAAACGAACACTGTCAGCCAATCTCTTTGTTTTCTACAAATTTAGTCATATTTAAGAGGATAAAATAATACTATCCAACCAGTTGTTGAATTTAGCAATAATGCTTGTTTGACACTTGATAATATCACAATTGAATTGCATACAAACAGGGGTATAAAAACATCAACTTCATTGAAGTACTATGGGTTGTATGACATCCGCATTTCATACTTGTAGACCTATGTAAAACACGTATCTTACGTATATAACGAGATTTAGTTTAAACTTGAAATTACGCAACACTTAAAAATCATTATTGCACATTTACTATCCCATCGCTGGGTCCGGGTCCTCAAATAGCCATGAACAGTAACCCGCGAGCGGGTCGCTTCCCTTCAGTGGTAAACGAATCAAATTTATTGCACAGATAAACACGTAGATTAAACATAGAATTCCTAATCCTTTGTACGTGACTTAGATTTAATTCCACAAACGCTATTTAGAAACCAGATTAACGGAATAACGCAGTAGCTTAAAATTAGAACAATCAATGGTCACGATCGATACATTTAATTTGAGAACCGACCATCAGAATAATCGGCTTCAACTTCATAGTCACTCTCGTCATAGTCACTCTCATCATCGTCATCCTGTAGGTCCCGAAACCAGGAAGAGCTAAAGCAGGCTCTCGGAAAGCAGAACATTTTAGTAAATGATAAGAATCAGCTCTGGGTCAAGTGCAGGCTGTGAATGCAGGAACATGGGCTTGTGGGTGGTGCAATTAGCGTCGACGTCACTTGTACACATGTTTTAGCCTTCGGCTTTCCCACGTACTTATGATACAATAATAGTGAAAGGCATATAATTTTGTCACTTGTGATTGAAATGTTCGACAGAAAAAAATCACTCGACAATATTGTTTCTTGGTCCAAGCTTGACTTGTAATATTTTTCAAATATTTATCAACATAAATTTATTTTCATTAAACGGCATGAAAGTAAAACATTAAACGACATTAAGTAAGTATGGTATTTTGGCTTTAATTTCGGCCGGATTACATTTCAGAATACAACGGACACACCAACAAAAATATCGTATTCCGAAGTAAGTAGCAGTAAATAGCCCATTATTTATTACTGAACGTTGCACGGACAGTTACTCGAACTGATTTATAAAATACTGCGCGGCATTTTCTTACTACCAATTTTCCTTCTGATAATAACGTACACGTCATTGTTACAACTCAATATTTGTGACAAATAAATTAAGTGGCTGTTACTGTAAAACGTAGTACTTGCATCACGTACAACCTTTGTCTACGATACTTTGTCCATAATACTTAAATAAGCTACCTCAGCTTTTATAAAAAGGAGTTAAACACATTCATGTTTTAATTTAACTTGAACAAATAATATAAAAAAATGTATACTTTCATGATCTTATTGTATATTTTCTATTGATCGATTTCGTGGTTTCTCTCATTTGAACAGCGCGTACGCTACGTACGTTTGTAATACGAACGTCATGCGTTATTACGTGCTCGCTAAAAGTTCATCACAATGTATAAGTATGTATAGTAAATAATAAAATGTGGCAGTAAGCAGTGGCAGCCAAGTCTAAAGATTCATTTCGTTTCTTTATAACGTTTCCTAAATCTTACCCAATCAGACAAAAATGGACAAAAACCCCTCAGAATCGAACAAGACGCTGTTCCGTGACACCGCGGTAGCCTCAATGGAGATGACTACAGATGACAAATGGGAAATGAATGAGAGAACAAACAACAAACAATGGTCATCGAAACAAATGGCCGATTGTGGCAACGGCACACGAACAATGGACCGGCGGCAGAGGAAATAATCAGATCATCGACTAATTTCTGTTTGTGGTATTATGTTTTTTTACTTTGTAGATTAAATACTACGTTCTTGTAGACCGGCGCAATGGTCAACATTCAACCATACCGAAAACCTAGACTTGATACATCCAAATTAATAAATAGATACTTATGTATATATATGTATTATTCGTGTGTGCATTTGGAAGACATTAATTGTATGGAAAATAAAGTTCAATTTGCTTAGCTGCATTTAAATGAAATATCTGACATAGTTAACCATAAGTTGACCATAATTATGTGTTTTACAACGTCAGTATTGTTTTCAGTGATGTAAAGAAAAGATGTTTTTACTTTGTTTAATTTAATATATTCGAAACAATTATTACACATAAATATTATCTTCCCTCGCTCCTTCCCTCTATGAAGTCTGACGTATTCCTAATCTCACAATGCTCCTTGCGCGCAACATTCGAAAAAAAAAGGATCGGAAATTTGCGCTTCACGTATTAATATATAGAATATGAGGTTTTTGTAACTAAGATGAGATCCAAGTCCAATACAAAAACTTAATAGCAATCAACATCAGAGTAGTTTCATGACACTTTTCTTGACTAATGTGACATAACAAGTCAAATTATAATTAGTTTAGTGGCAGTATCATTTTTCCTGCTTATTCAAACATAAACAGTACCCGTCGACGTGGGAGCGAAGCCTGGTATGTGGAATTTTTACTGACTAACAGCCCCCGGTGGCCGTCCTAAGCGCTGCGAAGTGGGCTCCGGGATCTCCAAAAAACGCAACCGGAGTCCTCCAAGCGCGTTGCCCTTTCAGGCTCCACCCAAATGAGCACAGGGCCCATCTCACCGTCTGGTGTTTACGACTGTATTCGACCATACACACAACTGTTCTTCCCGGGGTCGCTGACCGAGCGGTTCAAATTCCCAGTCTTGCCGCACGCAACCCCGAAAAGCCGCCCGTTCAATCGCTTCTTACGACAGGCATTCTGGTCCAGGAACTACATGGACAATAGTTTACAAATTGGTATTTGTATATATATATATATATATATGATTAATCATATTGTAAGATATTTTCTAATCCGAAAAAAAACCAAAAAATCGATT
>DWNY01001039.1:0-13647 GCA_018250635.1 Telegonus apastus | reverse complement strand
GTGGCGGTTTGTTTTTTTATTTTAAAAAAAATATAAAAAAAAAACCGCCGCAACAAATTGAACCTAAACGAGCGAGCAACGAGTAAAGTTGATGTTAATAAAAACAAATACAACGAATTAAGTGGGTTATAGATAATATAAATTGGCGGTGTGTGAAGCACTTTAGCAATTAACCGCCGCAGGTTCGACCGAAAACGACAAAACCACAACGCAGCGCCGAATCGCGTCAGAAGCGGAATTTGCTACTGCAAATTGTTGGTCCAGTTTTATATCGCAGATAAATATTGTTCAAATTGTTTTCGTCGACCTATTATTGTCCCACTGCTGGGTACGGGTCTCCTCTCAGAGTGAGAAGGCTTTTAGGCCATAGTCCACCGTGCTGGCCAAGTGCCAATTGCTAGACTTCATACACGTTTGCTATTTTTTTTTTAAGAACTCAAGTGCAGGTTTCCTCACGATGTTTTACTTCACCGAAACGCAAGTTTTAATTGAATGTTAAAGCAAGCGTGTATTGTTAAAGCAAATGATAATTAATTTCTAATTACGTATTAGTTAAAATTGTAAAACCGTTAAATTGATGATAGTTGAAGTGGTACATCTTAAAGACATATATTCGAAAATAAATAAGTCTGACTTTGTGAATAAGGACTAATTACGCGGATTCCTTCGCGGAATTTGAATAAATATCCTTGCCTTATTACACCTGTATACCTGTTGGTAAATATATGGAGGAAACTTTTGCTTACGATCGTAGGCCGGTATAGAACCGAACTGCTTTTTCATTGATGAACTAAACCAGAAAACAGATTTCTGGATAAGCAAGGCACAGGGCCGATTGGAGTAACACAAATAGGATGGTTCAGTTCAGCGTTCACTCTGTGAAGATTCATAGATGAATGAATAAATATTTTTAATTATGGTGTTAATTTGCGGCTACTATAAAACTCAGGAACTCCATGTTGCAAGCTAATACCTACGATGATACACCAATGTTTGGTACCTTTATTTTTTTTTTATTATAATATAAAACATTTCCAGGTCTTATTCAACCTTCGCTTGCGGAAAGTTCTCATCCTCCGAGAAATTAAAGTTGTAAATAAGCGTTTTATTTTGTCACAAAAAAAATAGAAACATTTTTCCTGGGAACGTCCAGTTGCATTTAAAAACAGCCCATGCACCTTTCTCATTATTCTAATTGCTCCAGCTTAACGTTATTTTAAGAATGGAAGGGAAGATGTTACAATCAACAAAATGGAATTTTATTCATAGTGTGAGCATAGCCCCGCGGGTTACTTAGATCTCAACTGATCTACGAAGTTAAGCAACGTGGGGCGTGGTCAATAGATGGATAGGTAACCACTAGTGGCAGAATTCCATGCGCGCTTCCATACTTCGGAGGGCACGTTAAGGCGTCGGTCCCGGTTATTTTTATAGGATAGCCCTCTTTAAACCTCGTCGGAGGCCTTATGGACGGTTAAAAACATCCGACACGGGGTCTGCCACTAATCTGTATCCCCTTCACCAATACGCATTGGAACAGCGTGGTGGAGTATGGCCCATGCCTCCCGAGTTGCGTCGGTAGCTGCGATTCAAAGTGTAAATGTGTGGAAGTTACAAAATTATTTACGGAGAGTGCACTCCAGCGGGCACCTCATACGCTCGGTGACAAAATCAAGTTACGAATACGTCGACACCGAAAAAGGAATAGACCAACACTTCGCCGGCGGCAGCACTGACACCCGCTTTAAGGGAAAATCGTTTTACAGCTATGAAGCTTCCACTTTAAGTTTCCACGTTCTATAGGTATGATAGTTTTATGAGTGCGTCGAACTCGACAGGTAATCCATGCATAATTATACTAAAATTAGAAGATCGTACATCCCACATATTTGCGAAATCATATCGATTTTTTTATAAGTTTTGTATCTCTGTTTATGCGTGCGTTTCAAAACGAATGAAATCAAAACTACTTGCTACTTGTTACTTTAAATTAAACTCAGTATTTAGCTTTATAGAAGTTTAGCGTTTAGCTCGCTAAATTAAGTCTAGCGCGCGCAGGTTACACTTTTCGTGCGCGGAACGCTAATTATTATTTTTAAATTAAAGTAGGTCAAATTACTTCTTATAACATCAGCTATCTATTACTGAAAGTCGCCTAATAATCGATCCAGCCGTTGTGGAGATTAGCCAGAACAAACATACTGACAGAAAAAAGGAATTTTTGTTATCAGTACTATTTATACTTACGTATTCCATTAGCAACGCATCTATGGCCGACCTCAGGTCGGACTGATCTTATCTGGGCTTGATTACAGTAGTCCATAGGCGGCAGTGACCACTTACCATCAGGCGGGTTGCATGTTCGTATGCTACTTCCGTAACATAAAAATAATATTTGTATTTATTTGCATAGATGTATAGGTGAGTGCAGTAAAAACAATCGCGCTTTAATGTATACTGTAAATGATTCCAATATTGGATTCAGATTTCTTCGCCTCCGCCGGTGCAGAGATAAAAATGAAAAAGTGTTGCATTGTACTGCTTGTGTTTAATTCACATCTATTGTTTCTGTTATAACAGCTGTATCCAACTGGTTTCCACTGTTGGAGAATATTTTTGTTAACTTTGTTGCTTTCTTTTTAATACCGCGTGTATCCAATAATCTAATGTAATTGAGTACTGATTATGTAGAAAGGCATTTTGAAATTGGAATGAATGGTTACAAACACCCCGTTGAGCCATAATACACACACAAGGGCTGGCTGCCACCGTAGATGCTAAACTATAGATGTGTGTCAAATCAACCGAAAGGATTACTTGATTTTCATTTTAAAAAACATTAAAAAAAATTTGAACCTTTAGTGGTTCAACTCTGCCTACTACTGCCTTATAACAACAATGTTATATGCTGTTGTGTTCTGATTTGAAGGGTTTGGTAAAGAAAACATACATATCAGCTCAGGCAGAACTCCTAAACTTATCTGGAGTTGATTACAGATGTCCATGGGCGCCAGTGGATAATTAACATTAGGGCGATTGCAAGCTCATTTGCTACTGTCATATTATAAAAAATAGGCCATCTAGTGCATTTGACAAGCATCCATAGCTTCTTCTGTGAGAGTGTGTGCCCTGCTAGGCCACCTCTCAGTTGGCCAAGCACGCTTTGGTAAACTTCTCGTTTGGGATCTTTTTTATCAAGAACTCACAAACGCATAGATTTAAGGCTAAGACAGCTAATAATTAATTTCTAATATGCTACAACTAAAATGATGGCTGCGTAGGTATTTGGGAATTGAAATTCGACTAGTAGTCATAGATAATATTGCTTTACCACCCCCTTCAATGTTACTATTAGGTATAAGCCTATAAGCTGGAAATGGCTGAGGCTGATAGCAAGATAACCGCAATGGTATAAATTCCAGCCTCCGACGCTGGAGCCAAATTTCCGAATCCCAGACATTCACTTCAAATTTTTAGAAGTGTTGTGCACATTAGAAATTAATTACAACATGTTTGAGGGTGAAAACAATGCCGCAAGAATCCAAGAAAAAGAGTGCATGGTATGTCTCATCTGTTATCGAAGATGTGAAGCTAGACCAGTGCAATGGACGTTTATGTGTATGACTAGGTGCCCGCGGTTTCACTCGCAATTATAAAAAAATATACTTTCGCCATAATAATAAGTTTATTTCACAGGAGTAAACATTTTTTCGGGAAAAAAGTAGCCTATATGTTATTCCAGACTGTAGTCTATTTCTGTTCCAAATTAAGTCTTAATACATTCAGCCGTTCTGAATTTATAGAGTAACAAACATCCATCCATCCTTATAAAATTTCAACTTTATAATATTAGTAAGATATAAAGTAGCAAACGAGCATGCTGTCCATCTGATGGTAAGTGAACATCTGTAATCAACTCCAGATAGGTTGAATCATATCTGGGGTCGGCCACACGTGCTTTGTTATTCATGTAAACTAAGTTGAAACATCTCGTACAGATGGTTCTCTTACAACGCCCTTCAAACCAGAACACAGTAGCGCTTAACATTGCTGTTAAGGCTAAAGTAGGTCCACCACCGAACCACGGGATGGGTTCTACTATATTACGAACTACTTACTACTACTGAAACTTCTCATTCTGATTTATTCAGGTATGGGATAGTAAGCGATTAATTTCTACCACTTTTAATAATAAGATTTTATATCATTCACTTGTTTCAGTTAAATAAATTATAATTGTTGACTTGACAATACAAAACAGTTGAATACTATTATAAGCTAATTAGCTCCTCCAAAGATGTATCTGGTAAGTTATTTTCCGAGAAAATTCAAAACTGAACAGAAACTTTATACCTTTAGAATTTCGAAGTAAATTGCGCGCAGTCACATCGTTACCGCGTCTGTCTCCGTATTAGTGAGCATCGATATTTTATTTGCTATACTTATTCTCCATTTCAGATAGTTTATTTAAAACGAAAGGACGATATTATATGGTCTCAACATTGGCGCGTCAAACCTTATTATTTCACTGCAGAGCATGGGTGTCATCTCAGAGAGGCTTATGCTATAGTCTACCGCGTTGACCAAGTGAAGTGGAAGAGTTCTCACTCTTATGAGAACTTTTACTTTAAAGAACTCTCGAGATGTTTTCCTTAACCGTTAAAACAAATGATAATTATTTTCCAATACGAACATAATTTTGAAGAATCCAAAATCAGCCTGAGTTTCAAACATTTGACCCTCGATTGAAAGGCCGCGTATCAACCAATAGTCTATCACTGCTACTCAACATTATATCTTGACAATATACCGTAATGGTATCAATAAATCAATATACATAGAATCCTACCTGAGGTTGACCATAGTTGCAGTTACTACCCCTAAGGACTAAGTTTGAACGTCTCTGTTAAATATCTCCTTCGCTACGCACTTCAAACCAGAACACAGCAGCGTTATCACAAGCGATTCTAAGTTTCTAAAAAATTCCAATTCATACTATTCAACAAGTTTCACAACTCAAATGAGCCAAATCGATCAACAACCGATGCAATTACAAATTCTTCTTCATCCCAGAGTTTGTTATAGTTACTGAAGTTAAAAAAGATTTATATAAGGAATTTACTTCGAAAATATATGGATTTTGTTAACTCCAATCATAGACTACATAGTGCATTCAACATTAATACGCTTGTAAACACAACAAACAAATCAACCATAACAGAAACAAACAAGCTTCCCAAAAATGTCTAAACGAATCCACGTACCTACCAACTATAAAACGCACCCTTGACATAATTTTGTTTTGTTTACAATTGTACGTACGCCAACGATATCATACATAAAGGGTTATTGGAGTTCAGAGTACACATAACCACGTTACGACTGGAGGTCAACGCGGAGACGGGTCGTCATCCCTTCAGTGCCCCCACCCCTCGTGCCTCGCGGCGCTTTATACACCGACGCTCCAAAATACTAAAAAAAACTAGGCCCTTGCTTTGTCCCCACTTCCACATTTGTACTAACAAATGTTGGCCTAATGTAGTTCGGTGTAAATTCGGCTATAATTAGTGAATATTTGAAGCATAACTCAATGTCAGCCCTACATTTAAATATTTACTGTATTCAAGGTATTCAAGGTATAATGATAAAATGGGTACTTAATAGTGTATTTAACAATATAATTACAATAAATAAAAAAATTATCTTTACTGAATATTATATCGGACGACATTTGAGAAGGACACAGCGAGGACAAAACACTATATAATTAATAACCTTAATAATTGCATGAAATCATAAAAACCTGACTAGTTTTTTCCTTCTTACTTAACCTGCAAGGGACTCGCAAAGTAAATCACTATCTGGAATGTCATAAGTTTTGTATATACCTACACAAAAAATCAAATTAATCAAATCTTATTTAAAAGTAACACGCCACAAAGTTTATGTCAAAACATCTAACACTGACGTTACATGATTTACATTGTCAGTAATGTAAACAATTAATGTTTTATTTTGTTTAATTGAATATAAGTGTAACACTTATACACAAACAGTCGGTGAACAATATTATCTTCCCATACTTTTCTCTACATGAATTTTAACGTGTGCCCAAATTCATTCTCCTCTGTGCGCTCAGTATTCGAAAAGAGACAGGTGCCGTAAATTTTCGCTTCACGTATTAATATATAGATTAGCACAGTCACAGACAATGCGACTCATGGATATATACATATACTTACATTTGTTTGCGTGCAACCTTTTAGCGTGATGGATTGTTATTCCCACTCTCGATAGAAATGTTCTACGTTCGTACACGATATCCCTTATTTCCACCCACACATACATCGCAATGTAATTTACCTAAGATACTTATCCGAGACGTTCCAACTTAGTTCTCAGGGGTAGCAATGAATCAGTAATCAACCTCAAGTAAGCCTTCAATCTTAACTGGAGTTGATTACAGATGTCCATGGGCGGCAGTGGACACTCACCATCCAGTGGGCATCATGCCCTATTGCTACATACAAATTATAAAAATCGTTTCACTGTTTTCAAAAAGTAAAACCTGACTGTTTAAGTAAGTCGACATATGTCGTATCACAGAAAGCTATTTAAAGACGTAATTTTAAAATTTGCATCATAAAATGCATCAGCGCGCCGCAAAGTGACAATTTTTTTAAGCAAACGTCTAAAATACGCGACGCATTGCATTGCACGAAAACTGATTTGTGATCGGGCGGGATCACCGATTTTGACGTTGCAGCAACAATTTTATGACCGTCGGCCCTCAATATACCTTATAACACTAGGTTACCGATGCTCTGGATGGGTGCGACACCGCTATTGTCGCTAGAACATAATACAACTGTGGCGACTTCCTGCAACTTGTCAAGACATGGCGTAGTGACGCCACTGTTAGTGATCTTTAGTATTTCTGAATCATGATATCGAAGTATTCTGAACATCTTGCATATATACAAGATCCGAACTGAGACTGTCGGAGCACAGCTGATCTCCAGACCATCACCAACTAGCCTGGATGGAGATCTCCCTTTGCCAAACAACATTCAAAGCATTTAGGGCATAATTCATTTATTCATAATTAATTTGTAAAAAAATAGACCTCTTTAAAAAGGTAGTTTAAGGTTAACTGCGTCAGACCACCGCATCCTCATTACCCATCACCTGTAACAGGCAGACGTGCAAGCTTATAACACTATAACGAGCAGCCTTCCCGGCTAAACTGGCCGAGTGACGACACAACCTTAATGTTCTCACCTCTCCCCTCATGATACGTCCTACTTTCGACGGGAGCACTAATGATATGAATCAGTAACATACACTAACCGTTATGTTTTTTCATGCAAAATGTACTCTGCGACACCTTGAGTGTAAGACTAGACGTGCCCGCGGTTTCACTCGCAATTATGATAAATGTAACATGTCATATAATTGAAACTTTATACTTTCAACAGTTTTCACGAAGTAACATTTTCTCAAAGAGGTCAGCTCTTAATAATGTTGTTACAAGGCAGAAAAGATGCGGCTTGTGGTGCTGTTGGAGTCGAACTAGAAAGGGTTCTACCGTCTTTAAAAATACATTAAAACACTAAATAACATAGCCCCTTACATTAGTAGGTCAGCGAAATCGACATACAGATTTGGAGCACGAACGTTCGTTACGCGGGTTATATGTACAAGCATTTAGCTGTGCTTTTCATTTCCTATTCATATGCTACGAATTTTCATGCAGCAAATATAATTAGCGTTTGGAAAATTTCTTCAATTAAGTCGATAATCCTTCGGTAAAATTTCATCATACGCGGGAATAAATACTATATAGTGTACAGATAAAGTCTAGCCCCGGCTTAATGCCTCTCTCAAGACTTTACCGAATAGTTAAAGACATAAAAATGAACATTTCAATTTAACACTGATGCACACTGATTTTATTTGCTTACTTACAGTAACATATGTATAACACATTACTTTCAGATGTACCCCACAATTAAAACTGGGTGTGGTCCAAGAAGTTCAGCGAACGCAAGCATGTCAAAAGGGTCCCATTTACTCGAGTGTAATTTTAAAGCGCTAGCGACGTAATTATGCAAATTCGTCGTATACAGTACAACCATCATATCAACGTCCGAGATTTGTTCATATACAGGATGTGTTAAATAAGAAAAGTATATTAAACTGTAATACAATCATGAGGACCACATAAATCATGGTCCTCATGTGTCACGTGTTGGTAGTATGTATGGTAGTGCATATTTTATTTTTCACTTTCCCTTTGAGAGGGAAGGCAGTTATTAATGCATGAATTAAAATATATACCACCATACATATTGGTAAGCGGAGTGCTGCGCTTAGTTTTATCTTAACTTAATAGCATAGACTTCTGCAAAATAACGTATAATACTATTAACTATCTAAAATTCATTGTTTCTGAACTGACAGTTATTCCAGAATAAACAATTGTCTAATCTTAAAAGCTCACTTTCACGGTGCCAATGTCGACGTATCATTCTAAAAATATCCCTATTAATTTATATATTTAACTTAACTTTAAAGATTACGCATCTCCGCGTAATACACGAGACACAAAACACCAATGATATGTAGAGAAGCTTAACATTTTAAAACCACCTTGCTTTGAAAAACTGAAATTCATTAATTTTTATTTCAGCCAGAAGATTACTTATTAAAATTACAAAAGGAATAAGTATATAAAACAACGCTCAAACAGATTTACAAATAATTGTTTTATTCAGCATTATCGTCCAATTATACGTTAACACATCTTTATGCACTAGTTTTACATGCTTCCATTACCATGACTTTTCCATGATCAATCCGATGACAATTCATAATTCAAAGCAATAGTCTCTATTCCAAAAAGTAACAATAGAAGAAGTATTTAATAGGTGACGTAAATGACCAATAACCTGTGGATTATATAAGCTGTACACGAATCACCGTGACATACATAATTGTAACATATATCAAAAGAATAAAGTAAAGGTGTATTATTCATATCAGAACTAAAACACCATATATCGTACATATTTTGCTTCACAGTCCCCAAGCAAAACGAAACGCCGCCACGTCTGTCAGTCCGTCTATATGTATATTTTATGCGCGTAAAAGCTTTCGGTAATCCATCAAAATTAGTCATAGCTCTACAGGATAAAATAGAAAAAATGTTTAATTGATGACTAAAAAGTAAACACTGTTTTGATGAAAAAGATTCAACTTTACATTTATGTAATATTTTTGATTTTGCAGAAGACTTTTACGGTAATGAGAATACCTTAATAAGCACCTATAACTATTTCGACCTTGTCTAGTCGCAAGCTATACAAAATTTAATTACCATATTATTGTTTGTAGTATTTTTTTAATCTCCTGTCATATTCAATAATTTTCCAATAAGAAGTTTTTTTCATTGGAAAGGCAGATAAAGTTGTATTGGTGCATTTGTTATCAGTTTGTTGTATGCATTTGTAATTTAGTTGTCCTTACTGCATCAATTGGGCCCCATTATTTGCAAGAACTTAGAAATAATAGGTATCTACAGCACCTGTGACAAACTGCCCTTCAAGGCACGGATGGGTCGATGGATACTGGTCACTAGATGACATCCATCGAACGAGAGACAGATTGCTCTCTGCTTTTCTTATCTCGTGAATTAATAGCGTTCAATGGTCTACCTATATTAAAAAAGTCGAGATGCCCACGCATACCTGCGGCGAGACATTAGGTGACCAGATGGTGGATATGAGGATTGGTTCTAATTATAAAATTCACATTCGTAACATTTGGCATAATTTCGGTTAACTCTTCTTCATGACGTATATTTTTTTACGTTTAATTTAAACACCTAGCAGACTGGCATGCAATTCGCCCGATGCAAAATGCCACGACCGCCCACGACCATTTGTAATCCAGCCAAGGATAAAAGGTCTGGATGAAGTTGATCACTGACGCGTTGCATTGAGGACTAAACTAAGACGCCCATAATTTTTTTTTTTTTTTTTTTATTTTATTAGCAAAACATACAGTGAATTGTAATACTTACAACTATAGTTACTAACAACAAAAAAAAAAATACATTTCACCATTAATCTGTTTTCGCATGTTGAAACGGGTATAACAACTGTATTACCTATATTTGACTGTAATCACACCTCATAAATAACAAAGATGTCGTCATGAATATTTTACGGTCCCACTGCTGGGCGCGGGCCTTCTTCCAGATTGACATGGTTTTATGCCATAAACCGCCCTTGCCAAATGGTTATATATAGACTTCATACAACTTTGGGATTTTGCTTTTTTTAACAATTCAGGCGCTATTGCAATTAAAGCAAGTAATCGTGTATTTATATACGCGTTATGTATTTCTATATGTATACGCACATTACATATAGCATGACAATATTTAACAATTAATGGATTTGGCGCAAAAAATGTCCATACTAAATGTGGTACAAAAAAACAAGGTGACCGCTGCCGCCCATGGGCGTCTGTAATCGATCCCAAATACGATTAAACTCCAACTAAAGATAGATCGGTCACGGAACACTACTACCGTTCAAAATGAGATATTGGCTTTCAAAAAGAATTGTGTAAAGGAACTACTTTCTGCTCTAAAAGAGTTTTGATTTCATTTTATTTACTGCTTGTTGGAACGCCTCAGATAAGTAGGTATGTCTCCCTTACCACACCCTACAAACCAGAGTACAGAAGCGCTTAATATTGTTGTTATTACGTAGAAATAGCGACGGTGGTGCCTTCAAAGTTGCTAATTAACCATTAAGGATTCTACCACCTTCACAACTTGCTTAAGTTTTACTTTAACGATTTATCAAGTCATCAAATCAAGACACCAAAAAACAGTAAGTAGTGTTGCTAAGCAACTTTGAAGTTATTGTATTATGGGCATTGACTTACATATAACTTGAAAACATTGGTCTATTATTGTTATATTATTTTACCAATGTGAAAATTTTGCGTAAGATATTTATATATTAGCCCTTTATATTTAATATGTGTGACGTGTATTACGATACCTTTTTCACAACAAAATATTTGATCATTTAGAGGATTTTCGAAGCAATTAGTGTAAGATTTTAGATTAAGGAGCTATAAAATCTCAAAAGTAACCTTTAAACCTTGCCTTCACGCGAAACCGATTATTTTGTTTACGTTTCACAATCTTCCAATAATGAGACGAAAAATAAGGGGGTGTTTATGTTGAATTTATAGTTAAACATAACAGTTTCCTATTCGTTGAACGCAAATGGTTTTGCACTTGTAAATAATTATGCTATTAAATAATTAAAATTATTAACTGTTTTATTCATCATAAATATGTATCGCTCATATTCATAAACTGAAGTGCTATTCTATTGACTACCGACACGATCCTATGTCGACAAATTACAATTTCGATTACACATATTCGTCAGTCGAAATTGAAGCAAATGAGTAGATATGTGCTCCGGAAATAATGGAACTTGACGTTCGAGATCTAATAACGTTTACTATCGAAATTCGACCATAATTAAAACGATACAAATACTAAACTTATACATCCAAATTAAAAATAAACTTGTATATGTATTTTTAATCTGTGCACAAGAAAAACATTACAGGTAAAATAAGGTTTAACTTGTTATGCCGCTGAAATATCGCATTTTGTGACATAAACATCGGTCATCGTGTACAATTTATGTCTTTTATACTGTCAGTATTGTTGTCAGAGCTGTAAATAACGAATATTTTATTTTGTTTAATTTAATATATTTCTACACTTATAAGATATAAATATTATCAATCAATAATGTCTCTGCGTGAACTTTCACGTATGTCTAATATGATACTCCTCAATGCGCGCAGCATTCCAAAAATGGTTCCGCAAATTTTCGCTTCACGAATTAATATAAAGATTAGGAATACATAGATAAGAAGATCTCTCATATTCCCTGTCATTATTTGTTGGACACCCGCACTTTCAGGCCTCCCTATGGCTCCCCTACTATGACTATAATCCCTGTTCTATATAAAATTGGCATCAGATGTCTATGGGGGAAGAGACTACTTACGATCTGGTGTAGACTCCTTTGTCACTTCTATATTTTAAATAACCAACACGCTCTTCACCTTTGTATTAATTATTTATTAATCTATAAATAATCACAAATTATTCTCCATCCACAAGATTATTAAATAAACAAAGTGCGATGTTAATCACGACTCTTAACACTGCAAACAGTTGCTAATATGTTTATAATTAATCACTGCTTAAGGCGCAGTTGTATTGCAAATCCGGTATATTGAGATATGACCATTAAATGTATGTATGACTGTGACAGACAAATTACTATAGATTTATATTTTTTTCGCTACGCTAAAGACCAACAAGGCGTGGAAAAGAGATATCTAAATTCATGTAAATTTCTACTAGAAAGAAAGAGATGCCTAGAAAAGTGAAACGTCATCAAATGTCAATATATTTGAGTAAGGTCATCGTTTAATACTAAGCTTATACGTTAATACTAAGCTTATTAACGTATTGTTGGCTTGTTTTTAAATCAGTGTCTTCCTAAGTAGCCAATCGGCTGCCAATGTTCTGCCAAGATCACTACCAAGTGGTAGCACCTCACACCTATTTCTAGGAACTGTTCTTGTTTTATTGGAAAAGTTTGGCTGCGGGTTCAGTTACAATGCGAATATCTTAGTATTCAGGTGTAGCAACGCATCTGCGAGCAAACGAGCACGCAGCCCACCTGATGGTAAGCAGTCTGTAATCAACCCTAGATAATGTCAAAGTCCTAGTAAGCTTGACCACAGATGCGTTGCTATTCCTGAGGACTAAGTTGGAACGGTTCGGATGAACATATCTCATTACCAAAAACTATATCCTCGTTTGCTACTTCCAAACTATAAAAAAGTAAGGCCTGATACTACTAATAATACCTAATAATTCTAATAATAAGCCATCAGAGTGTCTATTAAATCAACCATTATTTAAGTATGAATCTTGATTATTATGTCTTTCTTTAGCCATTTGACATTTGGTCAAACTTTCTATTGTTATCATTAGGAAACAAAGGAAATGACGCGTGGAACGAATTCACTGCCGCATGAAGAAAACAAATGTCGCTAATTCAGCTTTCAAATGTTTTCTATTGACTTCTCTAGAAACGGTTAACGTTAATTAACCTCTTTATATATCGTATTTGCCGTGTCTTCGGTCCTGAATAGCGCTCCAACTCTTCCGTGAATGTCATAGGCGACCTAAGGATAACATACAGATAGATAGATGGATAAAAAGATAGATTCACCGTGTAGCTTAACACAACACTAATTATATAATACATTAAACATTGAACAAGGGTACTCAAAAGAATAAAGAAGAATCGAAATAAAACAATAATCTATATATTAATACGTATTTAAATTTATTAAAAAAAAAATAAAAAAATTAACGTTCAAAGAGCAAATGAAATGAAATGAAATTATTTTATTACAAGAATGTAGTAAACAAGATAGTTACAGTAACAAAAATATCGTACATTCTACCATAACAATGGTGTGCGATAATGTCAAATTGTAAGATTAACATTATTAAGTAAA
>DWNY01001038.1:0-13647 GCA_018250635.1 Telegonus apastus | reverse complement strand
ACCAAAAACAACAGCTATAAACCAATGCCATAATTTAAAAACATATTCGTTTCTTTTAATTAGATAAAGAAAAACTTCAAATAACATGAATAGTAGCTGATATTAGTTGTATCCACGTAGTATCTCTAGCGCAGAATCTATCCAACTAAATATACTTACTTTGGAATTACATAAAATAATTGTGGTTGCGTGCATAGTGTATCGATTTATGAAGATTGGTCATTACGATAACCCTTAGGGATATCGCTCGGAGGTCGTTTACGAATTTTATTACACGATTAAAAAAAAAAAGTATTTGTCTGTGTTGACCAATATTTCATTTTCGAAGATTCTTAGAAACGAATAGACCTATTTACATAAGACTATAACTCGTGAAAACTCTACAACTGTTTCAGCTCAATACCAATAAACGTTTTCTAATCCTATGTACAATCCTATGCTATCTAATAATCTTATGTACTCTATTTGGAGTCGTTTTTTCGTATTTGTAGTAGTGTAATACAAACATTGAGTAAACCTGCAATAAACCAAATTTCGTTAGCTACCACGCATCATGCGTATTATCGCAGTTGCGTAAAAGCTTAAAGCGTACCCGTCCTATGGGTACTGGTTTTAGTTATGAGTATGACATATGAATTGGACTTACCCGCTAACAGAGCGCTAGCGCCGTAGCGCACCCTGTTTGCATGGCGTTTTTTTTTTTATCTTTTCTTATATGTTCTGACGTAATCTAACCGATCCATTTTTTTTTCTTCCAACAATTTTTTAACTGGTAGTAACACGGGGATTTTTCTGTGTTACTACTTTCAACTGTTATTAAAATGTGTAATTAGACATTTGGTCATACCGGTCACTATAACGGAACGTAACGACGACGGTAATGGCCAATAGAAACGTAATTTTCAATTTTGTAAAGAGCATTGAGATACTGCACTAAAGTACTTTATTAGACTTTTTATCCCGAAAAAATGTACGATTCCCGTGGGGTAGATCTTTGTTTTTTATAGTATCGATTCCTCCACTTTTTGTGGGATATATCCGCTTTGAAAAAAATGTTATTTCGTTAAAATTGTGGGATAAATTGATTGTGGGATAAAGTGGGATAATTTGAGGGATAAATTAAGGTCACTATAGCTGACTGACTACCTAGTTGGGAAAACAGCAAGATGGATATTTCACGTGAAATGTCTAATACAAGATTTGGTCAAAGGCTTTGTGGTATGTTTTTATTAATATCATAAAAAATATGATATTGTCTATCCTTATCTGTTACTTTAGTCTATCTTTTGGACGGGAGATGAATCATCGTTAAAACCAATCTTACTTGTATGCTAACTCTACCTATGGATCGATCCATTATTGGCAATCTTCTTTTTAAGTAAACTTTTGTTCTTCTTCTGCTATCAGCTAAAAATCGAAACGAATATATTTTTTGTCTTCAGTAATAACTTGATGGAAAAATCGTTGTGGGAAAGCTAAAATGCACAAGTCAAAAAATACATCTCTACCTCCTTCCGATCTTTTTTTTCATTCATAATTTATTACATTCTTAGGTTTTTTCTTATAACCAATTTTTGATAAGTCAATGGATACACGATCCTTGAAATATATGTTCATTTAGTAAAGCTTCTAATAAATCATCTTTAAACTTTATTGGCCGCTTACGTTGTTCCTTGCTTTTTAAGAGAAAAGTAACACTTATTAATTGTGTAAACTACTGTTGATATAAGCGCTCAGCTACTGCATGTTAATGCATTAATATTCATTATAATAAAATTACTTTTTGCGGCACTTTCCTTCGTATTAAAGACAAATAGAGATACTATGAACATATTATCTCGATGGCCTAATCAATATCTTTTTGTATTTAATATCTGATGTCAAATGTGGTCTATTTTGTAGTGCTTTGTTGAAAAACTAAATATAAAAAAATGTTTAAGACACGTTAATGGAACAATTTTATTACTGTGGATTAATAAGTGTAATTAACGTTTCATTGGTGTGATTAGCACACTCATTAGTGTAACACAAATTTATTTTTTGATAAATTTTTTTCTAGACTTCTATACCTTCGCCCTCGATGAGTCTACATGATTTTATTTATAACTTGATCAATATAAATTTTAGAAACCCTGAACAACCAATAACACGCTACTTTGCAAAAAAATCATCAAAATCGGTTAAAAAGTAAAATCGACCCTGCTGTATACTACAGAAGTTGGACTTAAAATTATGAAGCCAAGGGCGTGAAAATAATATTAAAAAAATATTTCTGTCACAAACTTGACAGTTGCTCCGAAGTCCTTTCGGACTTTCGTCCGAATGAAATCAATTATTTTGACAGCTATGAGATATGTGTTTTTCTATCTTCGTTATTTATTTATGTGATTAATAAAACCGAAAATGGATGTGCAAGGAGTGCAAGATGTGATCAGTATAAGCTGCCTGCCCGATGAAATTATTATATTGATATTACACAACAACAGTTCTCGTGAAATCCTAAATTTCGGCGCAACTTGCAAACATTATAATTGTATGGTCAAAAATCACTCGTATCTTTGGAAGAACAAATGTGAAACTACGTAAGTGCTGAAAATAAATTTATAATTGCTAGAAACGAGGAAAGTATAATTATATTTTTAGTTTCAAAACTTCTTTATGTAGGTAATTAGGTATGTACTATATGTATTGTTGCTTAAAAATAGTCACAAATGTACAGAGATGACGTTTTGTAAAATTACAGGGTAAATACATATCATATTGTACCCATGTTAAAAATGACAACTTTTCATCGATTTTTATTTAAGTATTTATATATTCTTGTAACTAACTAGATGCCTTGTAAATGCCTAGTTACTTTTTTAGATATCCATCAATAATATCCGAAGTTATAAAAGAGTACTACCGTGGCAGTTGGTTGCATGAAATGAAAGTTTACTCAAAACTGAAACAAAAACTTCAATCTGAGTTAATAGCTATGTCACCAAAACATTACTGGTATGTATTAAAATGATACAAGAAAAATTGTAAGTGATACAAATTTTATTAAACTGATATGTGTGCAATGAAAAGACTTAAATTTCCAGGGCTGTGTCAGAAAGATCAATGGATAATGTTAAGAACTTTTTCACCATTGCCACGAAAAAGAACTTTTTCTATGCTGTACATATATTACAGGATGTAATTAAAACAGGAAATAAACTCATCGATAGACAAGAATGCACCAAGTAAGATTGTCTATTTCTCATTTGTATTTTTATTTTATCACTTTGTTATATGATATGATTGTTTTTATTTCAGACCATATACTTTAACTGAAATGTACTACTCCAAAGCAGTACTTCGTCAATTTATCCATACATATCTTGCTGTTAAGTGGGTTAAGTCAAAAATGGAGCAGGACTTGCCCCCAGAGGTTGTGATAAACTTTTTCTTGCAGTGGATTGACCCTGCCAATTTATATTTAGATGATGAAGTGGATGAAAAGGTAATATGAAATTTGTTTACTTCATGAAAATTTGATTGTTAATAACAGTTACAACATACTTAAAGGATTTTTTTTTTGTTTCGGATTGGATTTTTAAAGGTAAGCGTGTTAGTTTTGCACAGTAGTAGTAATGTGCTTAGTTGTACTATCGTACGTAGTGCGAAGCTAAGCTAGCTTGAGGCGTTGAGGTGATCAGTATTGTTTAGGTTCATTAAGTTGGAAAGTTTGTTACAATTTAATGTTGATATTTTGTTTTTTCAAATAACTGTTGATATCAAAAAGACATGTTAAAGACAAAAACATAGTAAATTAACATGACCAGGTGGCTCAGCCCCACCCTGGACCTAGTATAAGACGGTTTAACTCAGTCCTCAAAATATGTATAATAACTGGTGTCATGTAAAACACCTGTCTTATATGTATCTGCTATTTGCACCATCAGTGGACTTCCCAAAATCTAATATGGTTTGTTACAACTGGTATACATTTAAGAATTGTATCCTTTAATTCATTATTAATTTTTAGATTAATAATCTTGTTGATATGGTGAGAAAAGTAATGGAAAATGATAAAAAGACCCCAAAAAAGCAATGCAGTGCAAAGCAAATAATATTAGCTGTATCTCATGTTATATATAAGCAGAAGCGCATGGCTCTCACTTCAGCAACAGATGTGGACACCCTCAATATTTCCAAAGTAAGTGATATACACCACACAGTTAACATTTATCTGAATAATTCAGATAAAAAGTAGTGTTAAAATAAGTGTAAAAAACGGGAAACCCAGTTTCACTTCCAGTACCTTAACTAATATAGTGACACTGACGTCAAAAACTTAGCCACTTAGGCCACAGCCTTAGCTAAAAAAATATACATATATAGACTCCAAAAACATTACTCCAATGTGAGATGTTCAAAGACAAACGCCTTGTGTTCTTCATTACTCACATTGGTCCAACTGGAGTGTCAGAATTTTGCTATTACCTTTTCAATACTCCAGAATACACAAAATCTCAAGCAAAGTAACAAAGACTGAACAGGATGATTTGAGATGCAATATCATATCAAATTGCGATGCAATGATGCTCTAATCAAACCTATGTAGAAAATAATATTATCTCCACAAAGAAACTAGAAGAAATTGGCAATATTTTACTTTTTTTTTCCAGGTGATAGATAATAATTGTGGAAATGTAATTGTAGTGGCTACTATATATCAAGCCGTTGCTTCTCGATGTGGCGCCAGTTGTGAGCTTATTGTATTCCCAAATCACTTGTTCCTGGAATGGAATGATCATAATATACCGCAACTGTACAATATTGACCTTGCAACAGGCGAAATGTGTCCCAAACGCCGCTGTCCTTTCGGCTTATCGCAAAACAACCGTGCAACTAAATATTCATATTGTCCAGATTCATTACTCCAGTATATATATTCGTCGTATCTTATAACTATGGGAGCAATAAGAAGCTGGTATGTTTTACTTATATTTGAATAGAATAGATTAAACGTTTGGGATTATCCATAAATTACGACACACGTTAAGGGAGGGGGGGATGGGAGGGCGTCGGCGAATTGTGACATAGTGTGACAAGAGCTGAGGAGGGATTCTAAATCTTATGACGTCACATTTCAAAATATAATATATCCGTCAATTCAATATATTTTGTGTGTGATGATTGCAAAATATGTGACATCATACTAGGTCACATAAAGCCTGGAGGAGATCTCACAATTGTGACCACCTGTGGCAAGGACGGAGGAGAGGTCCAAAACTAGTGAAATTCGTGCGACGTAATTTATGGGTGGCCCCTTTTCCCATTACATTATTATTACATCATGCCTGAAAATTAAATATTAAATTAAAAAGTTTTAAAATTAGTAACGTGACCACAAGTGAGATTTTATATTCGTTATTTTTAATTTAATACAGGAACACACAAAATGCTATGCATTTATTAGACTTCTTGGGCACAGAAAATGAGCGTACTCTATTTAAGTACAACCCATATGAAAATCATTATACATATTTAATGAAGCAAGCTACTGCACTGGTACAATGTGATATCCTTGATCTGAAACAGGTAAGAAATTACTTAAAAAAGAATAAAACGACTTCACTGAGATTTGATCCATGAATCCCTTGTACTAATACATATAAGAATTTGTGTTATTTTCAGCTATCAGATGACCATATTCGCTTAATGATGTCGTTAGTCAATTTGAATAAGAATCTTGAAGTACCTACTAAGAATGTAAGTATAATATACGTAATTAGTTTTAAGTAGCTGGCGATAAACATGTTTCATTGTAAACTTTTGTTTGCTCTGTAATATTGTTTTAATAATCGATAATCGATTTGAACTCGACCTTCACAATCTGCTAAAGGCAATCATATGGTAATTATAGTATGGTTTCTTAGCATCTATATTTCTACGTCTTCTGTAAATTAATTTTAAAAATAGTTAAAATAAAACTAAAAAATACAGTTTTATCACGCCACTATCCGCCTCCTGACTATATCATCATACTCATTACCAAGGTATTGTGCTCATCAAACCAACTCATATGAAACGTTCCTTGAGGGGAGTACTGGTGCCAACTGGAGAGTTTCACCATCTTTCTCCTGGCTCCATCATCCGATCAGCTCCATGTTTTTAATTTATTGTCTTGCCATGCTTTATACAGACATTCATATCAATACGACACAAGAAGTAATTTTAAATTAACTACCAACTGTTAGTTATTACAACTCACGCTTAACAGACACTAGACAGACAATCCTAACCGTTCTAAATCATTTAAACTCCGATAAGCTACAGAGATATACGGATTAAAACGAACAACTTCATAATTCCATATAACTACGTTTAGAAGTTGATGAAGGTCGAGTTCAAATCAATTATCGATTATTCAATCACTTCAAACGGATTGTATATTTTTTGTACTCTTTATTAGTCTCGGCTTTTAATGTAGATGTACTGTAATGTATGAGGGGCGTATAATATCGATAAATAATTTATGGACCCGGCGAGGTGTTTCATTCAATCACGATACAAACTTTTCTCGCAACGCAATCAATGTGTCGGACTTTTAATAATTTATCAATGCAACGATTGTGGTCACGTCATTTTATATATTTCATGTACTACGTAAATTACTTAACAAACTATATTGTAATAAGGGGCTTATTTAAGTTATTTTCATATTGCTATAGTGATGGTTTTCTTTGGTACATATGCTGTATAGCCCGCGGCAAACATTTAGGCCGCTCTGAAAATGAGGCGTGTCGCATCACAATAAGCAAATTATGGGTATTAACGGGACGACCCTGCCCTGTCCGCCACGCGCTCTCGCCCACGTTGAGATGTGTGCGTTAGCGTTGTTAATGAGTATACGCTTGCGCAACGATTGTTCAACGGCGCCCTGCACAACATCGAAGCGAAACAACATCCGAGCGGACTAGAAGTTTGACGCGAGCTGTACCAACTTATTCATAGAGTTAGGTCCTCAGTTGTTAGACTTATTCTTAGAGTTAGGTTTTTGACGTCATTCTACTTTAGTATTAAGTTTCTTATGGATTATTGGATTGATGGCTTTTATCACATTATCCCATTTGCATGTCAGTGGGATGCTGCGACTATTTTTACCATCAGACAGACTGGTTCCCATTTACTATTTACCCCCTCTACTCGTATTAGGTATAAAAATAATCGCACTTATTAGTCTTATAATTTCATTATACAATACAGTGATTTCGTCACTTTCCAGAAAATTGCCAAACGGCACGTCAGCAACGTAAAATTTGCAGTTGGAATGATTTGTTATCATAAAAGATACGATTATGTTTGTATTGTACGAGGCTGGGACCTCACAGGTTGTCAGCTCCATTTTCCACTGGATGATTTATATTTCGGTCGCAACCAACCCTTCTACTATATAACTGCGGCTGACCAATCTGAAAGATATGTGGCCCAAGGTTTAGTATACATAATTGTTGTTTCAATACTTTACACATAAACGATGTTATCCATTTATCCTTGCTTAAACATTTTTTTAGAGAACTACCACACAGCACAGTAAAAGTATGATCATGTGACTTGGCTGCACCGTTGCCATAGTTACTGTGGCCTCCAAAACAGTGCATGTATACGCTAATAGTTTCTAAATAAAGTGGTAACGCAGCATGTCACATTGAAAGCAGTGGAACTCTTTGTAGTTCGATTCCAGCGGCACCACCTCATAGCCCTACCTATTTCGACTTAATAACCACTGTTGTTGTAGCCGCTGATGTGTTCTGGTGTAAAGGGTATGGTAAGGGAGGCATATTTATCCAAGACGTTCCAAATTAATGCTTGCTTACGGTTTCTATGCCTGACGTTTAAGTTCTCAGTGCCCGAACTCAGTTAATATTCTAGTCTTATCTGGGGTTGATTACAGATATCCATGGAGGGCAGCTACCACTTATTATCTGAAGGACTGCATGATCGTTTGCTATCTCATTATTGTAAAAAAAAATGCTGCCATAAGGCATTTTATAGTTTATAAATACACAGCTATCACCTCTTTAATTAAGGGCAAAATCGTATTCCTACTTGGTAAAATACATATATGATACTTAAGGTAACATGGTCTTAACATCTAGAATGATGGACGTGCATAAATTGAGATTTGAAACGTATGAAATATTCCAGTTCAGTGGATTGGATCACCTTGGATGTGATTAACTAATATGTAACGTTAATGACTGATGAAAACTATGGCAATGTTAAAAACTCGCTCCCTACGGAGCCATTGAAACGTCGATGATTTCGATAAAACTATTGATTCGTTCTATGCTCCTCATAAGGAAGCAAATCAATAACGTTTTATTGCCCCGCGAACAGTAATAACATTACTATATAATACGTAGCTCATGCATAGCGTACCGTGGCTATTATTGGCCCAGAATCATCATTAATAATAGCTGTTAATGGTCTGTATAGCGTTTCAATTAATCTAAATGCTGTTTTGCAGAAAATTTGATGGAGTTAGTACGTCCTACGCGTTTGTACCATTTAGAACATCAAATATCTCGAGACTTCACTCATTTCGATGGTTTCGCTTACGTTCTGAATGACGAGAAGAGAATAGAGTACCCCGAAGATGAGCCCATCATACAACTGTTCAGAACACAATGTGAACAAAAGCTTAATAATATTTGATATTTAATAACTTGTATGATACCTATATAATTATGTATTGTGAATATTGAATATAGTCTACAATAAAGTAAGCATAACTATACCGTGTTTATCTTTAAAACTTCGTTAACTTACAAGCTATTTATATTATAAACATACAACTATCACGAATCTTCTATAAACAATATATTTTCAAATGTCATTAGTGCACATTCACGACGACTCTTCTATAGGTACTCGCCATTTGTAGCGGGGTATTGTCTATCAGTGGATAGATTGTCCTATTTAGGCAAAAATAAGGATCATATAAACCGCCGTGACCAATAAATTTCATAATAAATAAGACGCCGACGAACACTAACAAATGTTGAGATGTTAACGATTGATCATTTGTAAAGGCTTTGTAGTTTCTAGGCAGCAAAATTGAAATTATAAAAAACTATTTAGTTCTTTTACAGCGTTACATACATTTTTTACACAGAACTACCGGAGAAATTCGAATGTTACTTTTCTTGTTTTATAACAACGCCCCCTTATTAGGTGTCCTGTATCGTGGGTACCATGAAAACCATAAATACGAATATATAAACACCCAGAACCAGAACAGAAAACTAAATTCATCATTTAAATATCAGTTTGACCGGAGATCAAACCCGGAACCCACTGTGTCAGGCTTGGTTTAGTATTGGCCTACCTAAATTCGTCATCGTCGTCAACCCATTACTGTCCCACTGCTGGGCACGGGTCTCCTCTCAGAGTGAGAAGGATTTAGGCCATAGTCCACACACCTTCAATAACAGTTTTTTTAAGGAACTCTCAGGTGTTCAGGTTTCATCACGATGTTTTCCGTCATCGTTAAAGCAAATGATAATTAATTTCTAGTACTCATATAACTTCGAAAAGTCAGAGGTGCGTGCCTGGGATTTGAACCTCGGACCCCTCGATTGAGAGGCCAAGTTTCAACCATTAGGCTATCACTGGCGATTTGAATACCTACATTCATAGAAACCTAGTTAAATTTTATCGTTAAACGGTCGTAAACTGTGAAGATTACTTTATTAATATAAATAGAGACGAAATCTTGTTTTATTATCAAATGTCGCAGTTATTTTGCGTCGCCATTAAGATATTGTCTGACCTCATGCCCTATAATCCTAACATCAGATCAGTAGGTCTCATGGCAATATGTTTAGTTACAGAAGCTATAGTCATGATATATTACTTTCACAGGAACCATAATCAAAATATTTGAATTTCGTTTTAGACAGTTTCACAAAACGTCCCTTTGTAGTATTACGACTTAAGTTTCTAAACTTTCGTGCATGTACCTTTTCAAATACCGCTTCTCACCGCTATTTGGCCCTTGAGAACATAATTGCACAGAAATCAACGAAAAGCTCAATCAGGGGACAAGCTGACTATTCAGATGAGGACTATTCAAAGCGGCAGTTTTATGGATTCTTTCTTATTAAACGTGTTTGTGCCCGCGTATGAATAATCTACATGTTTTATAGCTACATTTCATGACAAGAAAGCCACACTTACAGGTGACGCGGATAGACTGTAGCAACTTAACAACAAATACGTGTGACAATAAAGAGTTCCCTTACTCATAGGGCCTCTATATACGTGGTGCTTAAAAGATCTGCCAGCAATATAATGTGAACCACCCGTTTGTTCCTTGTATCTAATTCTTCGGGTAATGAGCAATCTAGGCCCTTTTAAACCAATTTTAAAGGCATTTTAAAAATCAATAGTATAAAGAAAAAATCCAAGTTCAAAATCAAAAGAAATAAAACTAAAGCTTAATTTTATTTATTATTTATTCATCTTGTAATGCTCATTACTTGCTGATAATTTAGTATCTAAAACACAAAATCAAACAAATGCTATATACATTTAAAATGATGGTGTTATAATTATTGTTACAGTACTTTTGCAATGGCACAACTATTAAAAGCAGTCGGGCATTGCTATCTAAATGTACTTTCTAATAAATAACAAATGAATTGCGTGTTTTAGGAAAGCATGTTTGAAACAATTTTAACTTAAACGCATTTAAATTTAAATATATAATGATTTTATGTATCTTAAACAAAATGTTAAGTACTGAATTAACACGCCGAATTGCCAGTGTTTATCATTTTTAAATTATCTTTATGATTAATTTCTTGTTTGGATTTCCGGTTTTAATATTCGTTCCAAGGAGATAAATCGCTATTAACTAATGTCACAGAGATAGATACTATTCTGAATATCATTCACATTAATCAAAATTAAACTGACTCACTGCATTTTAAAGCTTGATAAAGTATTAAAGCTTCCCGCTCGTGAGTCTACGCCATCTTACGAACCTCGTACAGATATCACGAAGCAATAGCGTAGACATAGGTTTATAACAATAATTAAACTTAGAATGCCACACTGAAACATTTGAATTGTAAACTAAAAATAAAGAATTAAAAATAGTAATTATAAAAATGACTAAAAATAAAATTAGATTAGCCAACTTAAATTTATAGTCGCACTAAATTAAGTGAGTACTTTTACTAAGTGGCAGAATATCTTCATAGTGAATATATCAATAAATTGTAACCTATCAATGTTCTTTGCCAGTTTTAAGGTATCTGGTTCTGAACATTAGATATCAAGTATTTGTAGACGCTACTGAAGCAATAAGTCACACTTTACATTTATATACATTATGTATCTAACATTTAAGGCGCAGTACATAATAAAAAATAAAGCATAACATTACAAATTAAACCCATTTTTTATGCATTTACTAGGGTCCTACTGAAGTTAAAAATTTTAATATATGTATTTGTAAGCATTGTTGTTTATAATAGACTTCAAAATACCAAGACCAGGTTTTTCAATAGGTGTATTTTTGTGAAGTTACCTATTTAACAAGCTAATTTTATGTTATTAAAATATAGACATAATATCCCTTACATCTATAGACAATTATTATATTTTCCATTTAACAGCAAATTGTAATGTTCCTCTTCATTTTTATGTATAGGTTTTAATAGACCTCTAATTTGTTTCAAGGCGCTTGTATTAGTATAATGAAGTCTGATTTACGTTTTGTTAAAAAGTTTTACTTCTATCAATTGTAATGCATTACATCGTTACCTTTAAGTCAATTGGCAGCTTGTTGCCGGTGCCTTAAACTGTTTCCAAATAGGCAATCAAGTTTACTTTCATTTATTATTTTGTTCGTTTAAAAAAATTACGTTTCCGACATTTTTTACCTTTAATCCGTTTTAATGTATAAACTTGATATGTCACTTTACATTGAGCACAAGACCACTCCTAAGTATCTTTATCGAGTAATGAAAATATATATGATTCTAATTCCTATGTATGTCTAGTGGCAGTATTATTAAAATAGTAGTGTGCACTGTTTTTTTGCTACCGGCAACCCATGCCACAAGGCATTAGTTTACTATTTATCCTAAGCCTTAAAGAAATACGTACAGATTGACCAGCATTTATACAGTAGAAATGAATATTGGTTATTATCGTATTACCGTAATATTAAATTAGCATGCAGTATTCGATCGAAAGACTGAGATCAAATATCGTACGACAGACAGTCCCGACCTGAGCAAAATTTATAATAATTTTAACTTCGAATCTTTCGAATTATTTAAACACCAACATGACATTATGAAACTAGAAGTTAACATGAAAAGCAAAAATTAACTTATAACTAAATTTAAGTAAGATTTAGACATTTTTATTACAAAAAATTTACACTGTCGGCAACTACGTAAAAATAAGCAGACTAAATCAAAATTGGAACATGTTACTTGTATAATATATATTGAGTACAGTTGTCATTTGGATCATGTTTGGTTATGAGTTAGTATTTTAGTTTAACTGTACGTTAGCGATTGAGGTACACCATTGACAGTCTTTGATTTTAGAACCCCATTCTCGTAGGACATCACTGTTTCTCGACCGTTCTCTGTTACCCTGGAGGAAAACACATTTATCAATCAAAACAATACATAAATCAATAAGCATTACATTACTCCAATAAAATTATTGAAGATTAGGAATCATTTGATTTTGAATTTCAAGTGTGATCTGTTAAAAATACCCTCATGGTATAACATTGGAATATCCTAAAGACTAAAAACTTATCAAGATTTAAGGATATTGATAACAAGTGTTATACAGTACTTGTTATCAAGTTCTGAATCATAAAGACTCTTGATAAAATTAAACAAACTCTCACAATTTGTAGTGTAAATAAATACTATTTACATTACAAGCCCTGTCAATAGATTTAAGATATAAGATAAATTGAAGGCAAGATTTTGATATTTGTAACATAATAGACACCACTTTGTTGCTGTGTATTGATTTAAGGGGTTAGCTAAAGACACTTAAATGAGGATTTCTAACTTAATCCTCAGTAGGAACGCATCTCAGATTTTAACTGAGCTAACTTAATCCTCAGAGGTAGGAACGCACCTCGATCCGAACTCAAGTACGCTCTTTTCTATCTGCGGTCGATTACAGTTAAAATTTATTGTAGTCGAGTAAGCAGACCGCATACTCGTTAGTTACTTGTACAATATAAAGAAGTACAGGAACTTACTTTTTGGTGGTAATTTTCTTGCCGTTGACTATGCGTGTTGTGGTCGTGGTGCTCCTCATGTTCGCGCTGCCGGGGCCGGCCAGCGAGCTGTTGAACGTCGAAAACGATGTGAAGGTGTTCCCGTTGGACACCGAGTGGGCGAATATGTCGTCCAGGCCTTGCATCCCGAACCCGAACGGCGTGAACAGCGACGAAGTAAGCGAGGTGCTCGGGTGCTGGTTGCGGCGACCGTGTCGATGATGGCCGTGTCCGTTGATTTCTGAGGAAAGGACAAGTATTATTAAAACTCGCGTCTGCCGTTTCTGCTTGATATAAATTTAAGTTAATTTCGACGAATATATGTATATATATAATCTACTAGC
>DWNY01001037.1:0-13648 GCA_018250635.1 Telegonus apastus | reverse complement strand
TATTTAAAAAAAATTTTTTTTTTAGATTTTTAAATTATTATTTTTTAGTGATTTATTTTTCATAATATTGCATGGTATTTGATAAGTATGCAAAGTTTGAATTCAATCCCACGTTTCAAAGTCGGTCAAAATCACTTTCAGAGTTATCGTTACATACATACATACATACATAGATGCTTTGATACAACCAAAGCTAATAAAAGCGTGTTAAAAAGATACACTCTGTCCACTATCGAAATAAGCTACGAATAAATGCCACGAAAATGTCAACAGTGGCTGTCTTATAGAGAATGCGATCTTACATCGACACCCTCCCTGGAGGGCTATTCCGCCCTCTCCCTCGAAAAATTGCCTCGATATATCAAGCTAAGCGTGAAAACGTATACGCCATTGTAGCGTAAATACGTTCAAAGTCCATATAAAGTAATGTTAGGCGCTTCATCAATACAATATTGATATATACACATTTTTCGAAGCTTTATCTTCAATGATAATGGTGTAGTTTTGTAAAAATATCAAAGTTTTGTTATATCAGTTTCTATAATATTAACTGTCCGTTTATCCTTTTGAGATTCACTGTTAGACAAGGGTAAGTCTATTCCCTAAGGAGGCTTTTTGTCAATAGTCTGTGCACCTGGCATGCGGTGTAGATGTTGATGATAGCCAAAAAGACTCCCTCTCGCTGTCCCTCTCTTAATTAGAGAGAAAGAGTGAACTCTATTTCATGGCACGATCTTTGGTAGTGTGTGAAAATATTTTGCGAACCCTACCCTTTGTTGGTTTTAACTAATAATTTATCTTTCAAATATTATGAACGTGACCCAAACGGGCGGCGCCGCATGAAAAATCTAGTTATGTAATATTTATACAAATGGTATATATTTTCTTAATTAGCTATCGCTTTAATACCTAATTAAGTAACTATAAATCTTCTTTAATTAACATTTTCTTAGTGAAATATATTTTTATTCTATTCATGTATTTGTTGGTACTCTTAGACTTCTCGCGTCGTAATTTTGAAGAACATTAAATTAGAATTGAAAAGACTGTTTACTTTCTGTGGATGTTGGAAAGAAAGACAGTTGCTAAGTAGGCTCTAATGAGGACGGCTTTATACTGCGGGCTTTTAGGATCCGCCGTGAATTGCGTACGGTAGACTATTTTGTAAGAGAATAATACCTATATCATCTAAGTATATGAATTCTACAAGGAAAAGGTACGCATAATTCATACACGTATTTAAATAAAGTTTAAACCATAAGGGTATGAGTATTTAAGCTCCCATCTTAACTACTTACTCAAAGCCTACATTTACAGAATTTAATGTATTAGTGCAATGACTATTGGTATTGTAGATTTATTACTTCAGCAATATATTTTGTAAAACTTCTTAAAATTTTAGAGCAAACAAATAAACAGAATAACCTTAAATTACCGTTTGGTCGGTATAAATGATTAAAATATTGGGATGAATTTACAAATAAAAGCATTGGCATTCTATTTATCAGAACAATATATATTCATACTTTCGTGAATGATTTATTTTCAACTCCATTAATGAGGTGTTACGTTTAAAACAATGTAATTATAATAACTGACTTGGATTGTAAAATTAATAAAGATCACGTTTAAATATGTAAAAGTGCCTCACAATACCTTTTATTTTAAAAGTACGGAACTCGCACAAATGGGTGCTATTTATGGATCCCTTGAACGCTTTAATAGAGCCTTGGAAGTGGTTTTTATTAGGCCGCCACGGAATTAGTCCAATTCCCTCGCACATTTCGTCTTACGTGTATAAATCTTATTTCTCACATTTCCACCATTATTACGTACTTGAAGACGTAGCGAATTAGACAAACGTTTTAGATGTACGAGTTTGCGAAGTTACTTTTACATGTAAATTATATTAATAGGCCTTACATAATGTTAGGTAAGAGCTCTATTTCAAAGATAGCGATGTATTGCCGTAAACAAATGTCTAGAAATAACTAATATCACTCAGGTAGCTGTAGATTTTACCTGATTACGTCAGAAGGAAGATAATGTTGTTCGACTGTATGTATGTCCATTTCTTTGGCACGCCTCATAGCCCTAACGGCTTGACGGATTTTAACATATGAGATGTCATTAGTATCATCTCAGATGTCATAGTAGAGCATACAATTTTTAATATATTGACTGCAAACTGAAAAAGTGGGGGAAGAGGTGAAATATTTTTTATCATAACAATATGGGTATCACATAAATTCTAAGCAGTCGGGTTACGATAATTCTGTAGGTGTTATGTTGAATAACACCTCTCAGAATCTAGGAGACAGGCTGCAGCGCCTATGTGTATATTAAAAATTGACACATAGATAGATGGATTAAGAAAAAATGCAAATACCTAAAACTGTAATCTTAACCTACGAAGCAGCATTCGGTGCAACTTCCATTCAGTGTAAAAAATATTGTTTATCTAAAAACTGTGTTCACGGAGCGAACAAAGTTTAACATAATTGGTATCCCAAGTTTGTTCCTTTATTTCTGTGAAACAACTTTTCCGGCTAAATAGAACTATGAAACAAGAATTTTTTAAAGCTTTGCCAAAATGAATTCGCGAGAAAGGATATAAATATAAAAGGACAGGCGCTTGCAAAACTTCCACATGTATGAACTATGTTTTGCTTGAAAAATGTGCAGTAGCTTAGTTTCTTTATTTTTGGGTGACGCAAATTTTAAGTGTTCACTTGGGCATTTGTCAAAAATATATGCATTCTGAGTACCTACATGTATTTTGTTCTTGGCATTCGTTTATTTGGATAAGAGTTAACTTGCAAATAAATATGCAGCCCACCCGAAGGTATTTACAACAAATTAACTTTATGGCGAATTCGACAACGACTGTAAAAATTGAGTAGAGTACTGATAGCCTAAAGGTTGAAACTCGGCCTCTCAATTGGAGGATCCGAGGTTCAAATCCTAGACTTACACCTCTGACTATTCGAAGTTATGTGCGTATTCAAAATTAATTATCACTTTCTTTAACGGTGAAGGAAAATATCGTAAAGAAACCTGCACTGCTGAAAAAAAGGTTAAAAAAAAGTGTCAAAGGTATGTGAAATCTACCAATTCGCACTTGGCCAGCGCGGTGGGCTATAACCTAAACCCCTGTTCCTTGAGAGGAGACCCGTGCGCAGTAGTGGGACAATAATACATACATAGGTTGACGATGGTGTAAAAAATATTAAAGCATAGAACTTTTTTCACTTAAATCTTAACCATTCCTAAACAAAACAAAAAGTTATTGACAATTAATATAGGTACCTTATTCTTATTCTTAAAAAACACCGCACCTTGAACTGCCTATAAAAATTCTATTATACATATGTGTAACAAAGATATCTTACGTATATCTTTACATGTTTCGAACGTACGTACAGTAAGGTAGGTATTGCATTTAGGAAATGTGAATGGTGACGCCATTCCGAACGCTTGTCACGTCCTCAAAGTCGAGTTTCCATTACACAAAAATAGGTGTATATTAACAGTTGGCTTCAAAGCTGGGACGATTCTACGCACGATTCCGAAACTTAAAGACGCTGAACTAATTAAATTCTCATTATGCTTCGCCGAACTTGGGCAAGGCTATGACGTCCCGCGGTTCCCAAATTCTATATTTAGAGGATGGGGAATGACTCGTGTTTGAAGTTACTCTTGTTTATTCAGTGTAGATGAATGTGAATTTTGCTAGGTATGAAGATGAATTTTGCTACCTATAAAATAGATTGTTGTAGTAATATTTTTTAAAATTTTATTTTACTTGTATAGAATACAGGTGCTGTATAAAAATTGCATTGGATATTATATTCTGCACCTTGATTTTTGTATCGATTTCGTACGCGTAATATTACACAAACATTATCTTTTTCTGGAACATTACACAAATGAACCCGTTGTCCAAATGCTATGGTTCTTCAGTAATGACGGCGATTAGTCAGTCGGTGTGTGAATGAGTATCCTTTAACTTTTATATATGTATATTAATAGCTAGAAAACCTTATGTTATTGGCCTTCGTTGTTCAGATGAAATTTAACACAAAATGCAAAGTTGATGTGCTTAGATGAAGTAAAGAGTTCGTTCGTCGGAAACCTAAACCCACGTCACGATCACAACGCACTAGAATTTCACAACACTGAATGTTGTGTCGTACTTTTTTATGACTCGACATATTGAGAATTTTCACAAATCGTATTGTGTAATTACATAATAACATCGCTAGTATCGTACCACGGTCATTTTTTATATTTTAACATAGCAATAAGGCAGACGAGGTAGTTGATGGAAAGTGGTCACTGTCGCCTGGATATTTGCAACGCCAGGTCGTCAATGTATCGCCGGCTTTGAAGGAGAGCTTTTTACACTTTTTAAAACATATGGTGCTTGCGATATCGTGACAGACGATGCGCGACGTGAATTCCGAGAATATGTTGTGGAAAGCCAAGACGCCGTAAAATCCACGAGTTCACGTAATCCTACAACACGTCGTGTTGTAATTTTTCATGAAGCGTGTTGTGGAATTCTAGTCGTTATGATAGGATTTGTTTTTTTCCAGCCATTTATTCTGTATAAAGTAAAGATTCAGATCACAAGTGTGGTCTTGGCGCTATGCTGTTTTCGTTACCGAGTTATTTAATGCATTTCGGGAAATATTTAAATAAGTTAAAAGCACGTATTCTGTTAGCGCATTCTCCTTGAGTCGTGAGCTTTGTGCAGATCAAATATTTACAAGAGTTTGCTAGTAAACTGGTTTAATACATTCACTTTGATGTCTTCAGTCTCAGTCTCGTATCTTAGATGCTGGGAAGGTAAATACGCTGAAAGTACTGAAAACAGGTAAATCTATTCGCTGAAAATAACTGACTTAGAATAAATTTCACTTCACGTATTCACAGCGCTAGTAAAAATAGTTAGTTTTAATAAATATACATGAATGAACTACATGAATACTTTATTAATTATTATGAATTTGTTATTATGGAATTTGGAATTTACATTAGATTATTTAAGATATTTTTAATTTGTAAGCCACACAGTGGTAGAATAAGTATTATTCTTATTATAAGTGTAATTTACCTGATTCAATGTGAATATTGCTATTTAAATACATACGATAATGGTGCGATACATTTATTGTTCCGTTAAAAGCTTCATGGCAAAATCTCTATAAAAGTGGTTACAACATGCCTAGAGTTACATCGCCTGTAAATTACGAATATTAGTAAGTGTCTCGTCTTCAGAAATGTCGCTACCATTTATAATAGAGGAAGTAAGAAAAAGGAGATATCGTACCTACGCATATTTCCTGTTGTGAAACTGAAAAGGATTATGGGTGTAATAAAAGTACTTAGCTACAATATATTTTGGAAAATTTGTCTCGTACACCATTTTCATTTGTCTGACGTTTAAAATACGGTATAAATGTATGCAATTCATATAATTATGCAAACCTTTTACATTTTTATTGGAGTGTCAGTTACCGACTGACAAATGAATAATGGTTCGCTGTCCGCAATCAAAAAGTAAATACGAGTTCGTTAATTTACATCGCGAGATTAACTTGTCACGAGGCAGTTCGGAGTACGCTAATAATTCGCTTGTCTCCACCTCATTCCGGAGATGTCAGTAAAAACAACTGGAAGTATGGTAACGAGGATGGACTACCGCCCCTCCCGTCCCCCGACGGTCCGCGGGGAGGCCGGGGTCCGCTCGATTAACGTTGTAATTATTTACCGCGGGCCGCGCCATTTGTCACCGTACAAAAACTGCGGCCCGCGGTTATGCCCTCTCAGACGTAGGGCGTTTTTGCAGCGCCGCGGAAGAAATGTCATGAGTATTTGTGTCAGTGGGTTAACAAAAAAGTTGTTGTGTTCGTGGAGATTAATGCGCGATTCTTTGTTTTGTCGTGACGCTTTTATGTTAAACTTGTGCTCGTGGCCTTGAAGCTTAATCTATAAATATAAACTCAATTATTAATCATTTTCGTGTCTGTCCATAAAAGTTAAACTTGCAAGAAAATAAATCAATATGGACAAAATTTTTTACTAAATTATAGAAGACTTTATGGTAAATTATTTTAATTATCTGCCGAAAACGTCTATTTCTTAAAAAATATTTGTTATCCATAATTCATTCACTTCATGTATATTACAAGTTAGATAACATTTTGTTGTGTATACTATTTGTATAAAGTGAAGTTTAATCGTTCTCGATGTGAACTGCTATTATACTGCGAACAAGCGTCTCTTCCTGGAAACAGGGTCAGTCTTTATTTGAGACCGTGTTCTGCGGCTTTTCTGACAACTGATGTAAGCTAACCAACCGTTAATTTGAAATGATATAATTTCTTAGTATAAAGACACAGAGTATTTAAGTGCAATCGCGTACAGACCTTTTAAATCATCGTACAATATACACAAATTTCATAAAATAGTTATAACATAATATCATAATGACATTTTAATAATTTCGCCTCATTATAAAACTCATAAAAATATAGAAACTGAAGTAAAACTTATAAAATTATGAAGTGAGTATAAAATTATTTACATCATATTACATATGAGAGCGAAGGTTATAAAATAGATTAAGAACAATATAGGAATACTTTATCCATAAACAGACGTGACAAATAACATTTGGACGATAAATTATGTACTTTAATAAGTTTTAATTAGTTATAATTTTAACTAGTTTCTTTTCGTGAATTTTCTCTAGTGTCCATCTCGTGTATCTAATTAGTAGAATGTTACACCAAGTGATACAATATTCGAACACTTGCACTTTAAGAATATTACATGAATCGATTTTTAAGAATGTACGTTTCTTTGCAATGTTTTTCATCGTCATTGTCATTATTAAGAGTATAAGTATCGATATATTCGATGAACTCCAACAATATAAATTCGCTAAGAGGCAAGAGAGCTGTTCCAACAACTCCGGCAAGACGAGAGTCCCCGCTTATGTAAAAGTGCCTGCAAACTTTATATAAAGGATTCAATTTTCTATTACAAGGAATTCTGGTTCCATAGTTCCTCGATGTGATTTTAACTTTAAGTCCTCGAGCTGCTCGGAATCGAAAGGCGAAGTTAGACGATTGTATAGACAGATTCTTCGGAAACTTTATTAATTCCCTTTAATAAAATATTTAAGCTGCTCCGGTTGGCTGGACGTCTCTATTGCTCGTTTTGGTGTCTGTGTACAGATAAATAGGGATCTCTAAGAAGGATAAATAATACTCTTTAAGTATTTGGACGTTCCGAAGCCAAAAGTTTGTGAACGCGGCCAAATCTATTTAAACCACTTGCTGGTTTAATGTTTGTGGGAAAAATATCTTTAAAATTGAATATTATGGTAATGACAAAAGGTATTAAACGTTATTTAATAACTTCTTCAAACCAAAATTTTGTAGCGCTAATTTTGAAATTCAAAAGCAAACATATTTATGTTAGCCTTTACAATAGTTAGAGGATCGTATCAGTCGATTGATCAACAGGATTCAACTCACTCACAAGACCAACTCAACTTTCAACTCACAGAACCAAAATTTTCGTTCTGCGACTGACCAGGTGTATGTAGGCTATGAAATCATTTTTAGCGACATATAAGTTCTTCCGATAAGAAGAATGATGTGTTTTATCTTCTGTCTCGATGACTTTCCGTGTGAGATATGGACTCAAGCACTAATATTTAGATCGGGAAGGAGGGGGATATAACCTAATATACATAGTAAAAGTATGAAAATTAGAATAAATAAAACGTCTTACATCAGAGTATATTTTTGCCATTATACATGGAAACAGTGGTGTACGATAAGACAAATTCTAATTACTTCAAACCCGCATAAAATCTTTTTCATTTTTACGTAGCCCAGCTTCAAACGAGGGTAAAAAGAATAATTAATTCACCCGTTTCATACACGTGGAAGGCGCACGTAAAATTATGCTGAGTTATAAAAACTCAACTTGGAATATTTCACGCGTGCGCCCGCAGAAAGGTCATACGATAGCTCTTTTTATCAATATGATTTATCCGCTATAATCATAGAGATTATTCTGTTTGTATAATTGATGGTAAAGTATGGAGAATACTTACGTTCTGATGTATTTTTAAATAAAAATTATAACATTATAATTAATATTGACTAACCACAGGGTTACACATTGACTTATGTGAAAATCTTGTCTTAATCGGTTAAGCCTTTAAACCTAAAAACACAGAGATAGAAAAAAATAACAAGTTTGATTTTCATTTCAACTCCAAAGTAAAAAAGAACTGAATGTTGGTATTTCAGAGATAATATTATGATTTTTATTAGATACCTTCTTTAAGTATACCTATATTTTTCGTATAATGAAAGGAAAATACATCTGGAAAGAAATCAACATATACATACATACTAGATATCTCGGCGAGTGATTAATTTGCGGCCGTATCGCGAATTTCTATATCCACTTAAGCACATTGGTGGAGACGGAACGAAACCACGTAGAATCATGACAATAGAAATTGCCGACTATATTTGAAAATAAACTTCAAAATAAATATTACTGATAAATATTACTGATTCTTTGATAACTTTCTGCCAGGTAAGGTGCTTAAATCTCAATTTGGTACAAAAGGTTATCTGTTGAACTTTGGCAATTTAACACCGCGAATATTTTTTAGGTTAAATATTACTTTATTTTGTTTCGATAATCTATAAGATTTAGCTTTGTAAAGTGATCTTCAAATGAGATATTCTTTAAATATTTGTAACAGTTTTGTGGAATTCCATTTAATATAGATTATGTCCATAAATATTTAAGAATTATTAGACAAAGTTCATTCCTGCGTATGTCCTATTTCTAAAAAGTACTTAATTATATCGATCAAATGGTTCAAGTATCTACTTAATTATGCAACATTTCACCATATTTTATCGCTGAATAGTGTTAATAGAATCCTTAATTAACGGTTTAACACACATATATAGACAGATAGTTCATAATTAAGTCATGGATAAATGATAGTACGCTTCCCATACGTGTTCGCGATATAAAAGGACAAATGAACGCGCGTTATCGCCGACAGCGCATAGGGGCGGCGCCGGCCGCGATATAAATCAGGCCCTAATTAAATTGCGGGAGATTCCACTTATTTCAATACGAATAAAATTATGTTTCATTGTTTTAATTGGCTTATGTGTGGTTTTTTTTTACCCGACTGCGTAAAAAGGAGGGTAATTTTCTCTACCATATATATGTATGTCTATTTCTTTGGAACGTCACAGCCTTAATGCGCTAGACAACTTTCCTGTCTATATTTAGAGAGATACTGTATACATCCGTCATTAAAAGTGGATCTTTTAAAATTAAATTTGGCTTCATTTAACTCTGATAAAATTAGCTATTGCATTTTAAATAATTACCATGATTTGTAAAGATTACATGAGACAAGCACGCGCAAGTGGACTGTCCAAAACTTTTTGTTCACGGGAGGGAGCGTCGATATAGGTCTGTTTCCGTGATACGGAGTGATCTTGAGTATTTAGCATACTCAAGATCGGAACAAATACTGAAGTGAAGTGGAGTATTTTCCGATTATTCGAGTGGAGTAAGCGATTAGCGGATACGAGCACTCGACTCAACGGGAAGTATTCATAATCGGATTTATTATTTCTGTGCGGCCGTCCTCGTCGTGAACATCATATCAGCACAATACCGTGGGGGCTGGCGGCTGCTGTCCGCATTTAGTATGAATCAGGGGCTAATTGAACGCGGTCGTCCTCTGTGCGATCGCTAATTAAATATGTATGAGATGGGATATTAGGAATTGTCGCTTTGATATAATTTTACTTACATATTAACACGGACAAAGCGTCAAATTGAGTTTAAAATTCTAAATCGTTTAGAAAGATTGATATTACGATTTTTTTACATTACGATTTATTATTGGTAAAATACTGAATGTATACTACATTCAGTATTTTTAAAACACTTAAATAAATTGCACCCAACTGCAGTCCAGCCGCAAATAGGTACTATGCACTTCACTGGTCATTAAGCGGTTGCTTTCATTGGAATAGAAAACGAAACTACTTGGGTCCTGCCCAGTTCCAAAAAGTTTCTTCTAACTACTGGGTCCTAATCTTAACTGGGTCTGAATTATCTGGGTGATAGGGGTTCAGGTTAGGTTAGGTTTGAGTTAAGTACGACTTAGTGCTTAACTTGCCTTAGAGAACTTTTCAAAAGAACTCTTAAGCGTTTCGGTTTCTTTGTTATGTTTTCATTAATCGTCAAGCACATCATGATATTGATGTCTAATTTTTACAAATCAGAGGTCCGTGCCAAGTATGTACATTTGGACTTCCTGACTGAGAGGCCGAGCTTTATTGATTAATATACAATATAACAAACATGTAATACTAAATTTAAGTTAAAACTTTACGTTTCTAAACTCCCTATACCAATCCATTTACCTAAATTGATCGTGTCCAAGTATGTGTTTGGCGAACATCGTGAATTTCCGGAGATAACACTGTATGCAAAGTTTCACGAGTCCGAGAACTACCCCCACCCCCACTCTGCACCCCCATTTACCCTAAAGCCGCGGGCACAAAAGATAACGTATCTCGGCATCGCATTCCCCGAAATTGTGCCTTTTCATCGCGTCGCGGACCGCTCGCTCATATGAGGATACGCGCCGCGGTTTATTTTATTTTAAAAATAAAAATACACATTCTTATTTCGCTCACCAAATTAAGAATAAGAGCTTAAAAGGAACATCGTGTTACTTTATTATATTATACCGTTTTTCTTGTACGTAGTACAGGCAGGGATAATTTATTTACTTACCAAACATAATTAGAAATTTTATTATTCATAAAATTTTAGTTTTTAAATTTCATTCCATGAAGTAAAGGTGAACGTGACCATTTATTTTCACTGTAAACACAAAGACTAGTTATTACAAATAAATATTAGCTAGACTCGGGTTAAAAACAAATTTAGAACTAGTGAAATCCAGCCGCGCTACATAACGAGCAAAACAAACTTTAGCTAACACTGAACCTGAACAAAATTGGTAGCGTACAAATGATTCGAAATAAGCCAAAATAAAAGGAGCACAAGTGTTCTGTTTTACTTTTAATTCATATAATTAGTTGCGCGCAGTTCCCCGCACGGTCCGATGAAATTGGGCGCGCCACAATGACTGTTTTCAGAATTGTTACATTACTCGCTGCCGGTTTTATTTACGCATTCAGATTATTTTCTTATCCAAAATTGGCGGTATTATTTAAATGAAATGATTGCAAAGTCTTATTAAAAAAGAAGATGAAAACAGGTAATTATAATATTAATTACATTTAATAAAAATATGTGTAAATTAGTTAATTTTCACCATGTTCTGGGCAGTATGAACACACACAAATGATACACAAACAGCTGAATACAGAATAGGTTTTTAAATTTAATATTGAAATATCTGCTTGACCAGGGATCGAAGTTGAAGCTTTTACGTGGCATTTAATTATTGAGGAAGGGATACCATATGGAAGGTTCGTTTAAATATTCGTCGTATGATATTGGGGAATATGGCGAAAGGGTTGGAAACTCCGCCCCAATGGCGGTAATGGCGGTATTGTGTCATATTACGGAACTTGCAGTGTGAGTGAACTCATGTATGCGGTCGCGGTCTTGTCTCCGAAAATGCTTTCATTTGGATTTCTGCATTGTGTACATAAACCTATTTCTGCCTAATAATAGCAGTGTTAAACGCTGCTGTATTCTGGTCTGAAGGGCCTGGTAAGGGAGACATACTTATCAAAGGCGTACCAAGTTATTCCTCAGGGGCAGCAACGCATCTGTGGTCAACCTAAGGTTGGATCTTATATGGTGTTAATGACAGATGTCCATGGGCGACAGTGGCCATTTACTATCAGGTAGACTGCATGCTCATTTACTACCTCCAAACTATTAAAAAAATAAATAATAATAATTAAAAAGAAAACGATTTTCTCATTAAGATCTACTCGAGTTATGCTATTACTGCTATTCTTTAAGTATGTAGGAAACTGTAAGTAAACTTGTTTGAGAATGTTGCTATTCTGCAACTAGTTTTATATCCCATTACTAGGCCAGGCCTGGGCCTAAAGTCCAAGCGCACTCTACCACGCAGCTCTTATGCATATTGGTTTAGAGGGCAGGAGTAATAGTTGACGCGAGTCGATTGTTTTCAAACCGCTCATAATAAGCGCATATAAGATCTTCAATGAAGTTTATTCAACGAATGCCATCGCATACTAAAAACCGGGGACACCACTTAACGTGACCTCTTAAGAATGGATGCGCATGATTGCTATAACCGATCACCCATCCGACTTATAACAGTGGCGCTTAACTGTGAAACAGTAAGGCGTATGAAATGTTACATCACACTGTTTTCGTCGCCCAGTCTTAAGATTGATACTTTCCAAAATTACACAAAAACAAAAAGAACTAAGATAACAAACAACAAAGTATATAATTAGAAATAAATTAATGAAGTAATGGGTAATCGAAAGAATGGATTAGTAGCCGCCGACTATCAGTCTGGATAATCCTAATGAGTGATTAGTTCCCTAGGGATTAGGGGCTACACCCGAAGGTTGTTTACGAGTCGATATATACTAATTTAACATCTGGCCATATTTCTATTTCAGATAAACTTAGTTAAACTTTGTTTTATTATTTACTACACTTATTTTAATCATTATATTTGGAAAATTCTTTTCTTAATTAACCTAATGGTAGGAGGTGGGGGGAGGGGGTGACTATTTGAGGAAAAGTAGTCACCATCACCTACAGAAATTTGCAATACCAGATATTTTTTAGCACCAATCCTGAAGCTCCATTGCACAGCACTCCGGGAATAGGCACTTCAGGAAAATGTCAACTATAACAGTTGACATTTCGCTTTAATCTCTATTTATATATGGAATTAAGTAATTTTATTAGGAATTAAGTCTATTAGTGCGTATTGGTATGAAATGTAGTATCACACGCTAATTATCACAATTTTCTGTTATTACAAATTAATGCTTGACTTCTAGTAATTGCGCTTACTTGCTTGAGCCACTTAAGATTCTACTATCCTCTTGCTGCTTATTGGAACGAAAAGTTACTTATTAAAAATGTATACGCATTTGTATTTCTTCGAAGCTTTCTTAAATCTTTCGTAATATATCGAAAATCTAGTATCTTCCGAGCTGTATATACGATAGCGGGCGGAACAAACAGCGGGCGGATCGGATCGCAAATACAGCCTTAAGTAACATACATGATTCATGAAGACGCGCTCTCTACATATTCAAAAGTTTATAGTCTTTGCTGCAATCCTTAGTTATAAGAACTTCGTTAAATAAAAAAAACGCGAATTTATGAAAAAAATCAAATACCTTGTCACAAAAACCTATTTACAGCTAACGGGTGTACAGATTTCGATAAAGCGAAAAGAGCCTTCTCTTCATGAAAAAAATATTTTAAAATACTATTTTTTAATTATTCCGCAGAATGAGATCAATTTGTATAAATTAGAGTTGCAAAAACTACGAGTAAGCAAATTTTAATTTAATTTTCGAGATGT
>DWNY01001036.1:0-13653 GCA_018250635.1 Telegonus apastus | reverse complement strand
GGTTCATACTTTGATCAATATCATTAAATTTTGATAATAGGGTATTACGCACTATGTTAAATTTTTTTTAAAAGTATTATAGATTTAAAAAAAAGCAAATTATAAATGTTCTTTTCTTAGTATTAAGACTTACTATTTACGTCTGTTATTGTAATGTCTATAATGCTAGTCGGCAATTTGATGTTAATGTTACGTCTATTCTATAGTAAACAAAAGCTTTTTTGGGGTGCAGTCTACACCATATGACATGTTTACTAACGCAATGACGTCACGAGTCCAGCAGAATGGTGGTTAGCATTTTAGCGCGAAAATTTGTAATGATAAATTACAATTTGTTTTGGGCTTTATATAATTGAAATTATAGTATGGATTTTATTGAAACTTTATGAACAATTTCAAACATCTTTTACAAGAGACCGTAATACCCCATTATTTACATAAGCTGCCATATGCAGCATGTACTACGCACGCACATATAAGTACACGGATTTTTTTACTTTCACGAGATCCTAAATATTGTCATGGTTAATCCTATTTTAGTTCCTGTAAAGGCCACAATCATTACGTTAAGTCCTAACAAAATCAGTCATTTCCAACATTAGCTTATACACAAAAACCGAAAACTTTGAAAATGTAGTTTTTAATTAGAAACAGACATTTCAGTATGTAAATATTTGTTATTTTAAAACTTATATCACATGTGACAAGTTAGTGTAAACAAAACGTGCAATTAAACTACCATAAATTTTATAATTAAGCTATAAAGCCCTCTGTATATCTACAGACGTTGAACGTAATAGACGCGTGCCGTGGCAGACACAGTTATTATGGATTATTATTGTAATGGCTCTAGCCAAATAAACACAACGAAATAAATACCTAATCCTATTCTTAACACTAAAGTGTTTGTATTTTTATTGGTTGTGTGTTATCGTCTATAAAATATAGCTTATTAACAGACATATATTCCAAAATTCTCCTTATGGTACACATAATTTCCATTCTTATTGTGTGTCTTGCTCAGCGATTAGGTACGTTTACCACCTAAACACATATATTTTTTTCCTTTCTAAATGACTTTACACGATTTGATGTAGCATTTAACTCTACGGTTAATGTCATTAACAATAAGGTCGACATTGTATTGACACAGTAACAGTATAGCATCAAGTATGCGGAGCTCCGCATACTATACGTCGATGCGATCCGCCTACTTTTCACTTCACTTGTCTTTTTCCAATATGCTTATACCTACCGTAACCGTACCGTAAAACAAACGGGCTGTACTTGTCACAATTTTGTATAGATAAATATAATTTTGTCTGCCACTGCATCTGTCTGTAGATTTAGATGGATCCTTATGCTTCAGAAGTGTTGTCTCCGTCATTTGGCTTCGTTATCGTGCTCTCATCTTTTTCAGATAAAGTTATGGAATATACTGAACTTTGGTCGGAAAATCTATCCCTATTTCGTCTGTTGAAGAAACCGCTACGAGATAGCGTAGTTGCGATGGATATATTGTCTTTGTCGGACTGTGGCACCATTTTCCAAATTAGCAGAGCAACTCCGCCGAACGCTGCGGCCACTAGAAACATCACCAGTAATATTTCGCCAAACATACCTGAAATAAACGAAAATAACTAAAAAGAACTGCAAATTTATTTACTTCTTTGGTAGTTAAGTAAAAGAGCAAATTATATACCCTTTAATTACCCGTATGTTATTTAGTTAAATGTGCCCAACATACTAAACTTCAAAACTGTTTACCCATTAAAATAAATAAACGAATACCGACACTCTATATATAATAGAGTTATTATACCTACATAAAGTAGGGGAGCCATAGGCAGACTTGTGAGAGTGTTTAACAAATAATAAAAGAGGGATGAAATATCTATTCTTATCTTTTTCTAATATAGGTAGACAGATAGGTAACCTCATTTGCTTTCTCTTTTTTTTCGATGGACGCATTTTAGGCTGGCTCCCCTACCCTCTGTTTAATAACTCTATGCTCTATATCGAACCCGGAACTTGAAACAGAAGGCAAGACTAACAAACTTTTTATATATAAGGCAACCATTATCATTGTATGGCAAAATGATAGAACGTATGTTTAGCTTTTCTGTTGATACATAGTTTTATTACAATTTATAAACATACTTTGGCTTGGTTCTTCTTTTAATGCCTCTAACCTGGCAGGTTGCAGGTCGTTATTGTCCAATTCCTGATCGTCATAAGGTTCCACATAGCCGATGTGGGATTTTGTGTCCATCAAAACATCACCGGGATTGGCTTTTGGTAAATTAATACCAGCTCTCACGGTCAACGTCTCCGGTTTGTAGGTGCAGAGAACTAAAAATCTGAAAGGAGAATAAGCTAGAAAATCATTGTAGGTACCAGTATATTAAACTGAGGTTGTAGTCTATTTTTTATGTTCTGGAAGTAGGAAACGAGCATGCAGCCCACCTAATGGTAAGTGGCCACTGCCGCCTATGGACATCTGTAATCAACCCCAGATAAGATCAGTCCTACCGGAGGTCGGCCACAGATGCGTTGCTACCCCTGAGAACAAAGTTGCAATGTCTCGAGTAAGTAGTCTCCTTTACACCCGTACTGAGGGCCCCGTAGCACAGTAGGTATGTAGAAAACAAAAACCAACTTTTTCGAAGAACATTGGTCTTTTGGAGCCCGTGTGTGATCAGATGATGTTGAAACGCCGCGTATGCTCTTGTGATAAAGACGAATCTAGCCGCATAAAAATGACGGCGTTAGAAATACTTACCGGCGTGTACTGTGAGTCAATATCGGAAGATTTTCTTGCACGATGACATAGGTCGCTACAGTGGTGTCGTTGACTTCAGAGCCACATTCATCGTGGTGAATTCGCAATATATAGGCATCCTGAGCACTATTAGGATTTCCCTGTATTGAACACCGCTCTGGTCCTCCGTCTGCGGCTTCTACGGCTATGCGACCGCCGAAGAATGGACCTGTAGATACTTCCACCTCGCTAGCGTGAGGGAGACATTGAGTGGCGCGAGCTGAAACTGAAATAAACGAGTAGGATATATCCAAACTGTTAAGCACAATTAGATACGGATTAGTGGCTAGCCCAACTGTATTTAGATACTTTTTACAAGATATATCTACCACTGCAATAGCTAAGGGTCTATGTGTGACTTGCAATGACTACATAAGATCCTATAGACCAAATGCTAATAATTAAAAGTATCGTTCTTGGCATATGAAGAACTAACATTTTACACTTGTCAAACATAACTTTGCATCTTTGACCTGAAAAACAATCGGTCATATTTGGTTTTGAATCCTTAGTCCAAACAATTTCGTAATTAGATACCTAATTGTTTATAAGTTATGATTGGTTACCAATACACAATTGTATGTCTTTCACTGGTCTATGTTAATATTATTACCCGCAATTTTGGGCTCATAGTTACTATCTTATTTTACAAAGAAACGAATTTGTTTCTTTCTTTCTTGCAAAACATGTTTTTAATTAATATCTAGTCACCCAAACATACATCCTTTAGTAGGCACGATAATTATCTTGGAGCCAATGGAGTGCGGATCATCTAGGTCGCGTGCATCGCGCTTAAAAGGCCTGACTTCGAAGGAGTATGTAGTGGCCATACGCAGACCCTTGATATATGTGCTGTAGATGCGGCCACGACGAACACCAACTGTTGGTTTTGTTGTTGGGGATTCAGTGCCCATTATTCTCGCAGACCTTTCTTCTTCGGAATTGTCCACTACCTGGAAAGAAAAACCAAAATACAGATAAATAAGTGTGTGTTTATGATATTTATCGTTAGTGCCAAAAGACTAAGCCATACCTATGTCACAGCCTTATAATCACCGTGTAAACCGTAACTGTGTTCTAGTTTTACGGGTGTGATAAGGTTTTGCGATACGGTTCTGTAAGATATGAAATGAGTAAGCGGTCCGTCCATAGACTTCTGTAAGCAATCCCAGATAAGATAAGAGTCTGAGTATACTAAGGTTGGCCATTGATGCGTTTCTACTTCTGAGGACTATGTGGAACGCCTTGTATAAGTATGTACAGAAAGGAAAATAACAGCGCTTAACACTGCTGTTTTTAGGCAGGAATAGGCATAACGACTAGTGCCTCCAGAATCGAACTACAAGGGGTTGAACCCATAGTAACTAGCCGTTATCTACTATCTTATTTCCTGACATTACATTAGAGCCTACAGTGCATTGCGGTATCGCGTTAGATAATGGTCGCGGCATGTCGCCTTTCACGGAGTGCTGTCACGTTACGGTCACGGTTTGACGCGCAAAGAGCGCTATTACCCTCCGTTGTTTGAGTACGCAGTGGCAACTGTTAATCTGAAGACAGTGTATCCGGCTATTTCAAAAGACTCCCTTAATATATGTCTAAAACCCCTTAATTTTAGCTGAAACACCTAAATTATCGATTAAAAAATATTACACTTAAAAAACAAGGTCGCCAGGTCAACTAGACTAATTACAGAATGTACCATGAAAAACTAGAAATCTTTTAAGTTAAGTGGCCACTGGCGCCCATGGACATCTATAATCAACCCCAGATAAGATCGCAGTCCTACCCTGAGGTCGGCCACAGATGCGTTGCTACCGCTGAGGACTAAGGTGGAAAGCCTCGAATAAGTATGCCTCCCTTACCACACTCTTCAGACCAGAACACATCAGCGCTCAACTGTTATAAGGCAGAAATAAGTGTGGCGATGGTGCCGCCGGAATCGAACCACAAACGGTTATACCATCTTTAATCTTTTAAATGTACTGTATTTTTGCTCACCAGGTATCCACTATCTGTCTTTAAAAATGTCGCCTACTATTAGGTACTTACTATTAGATACTATAATTTTTACTCGACTGGCTCAGAAGGATAGTAATGTTTTTCGACCGTATGTGTGTATGTCCATTTCTTTGGGATGGCTCACAGTCCTAACGGCTTAGCGGAGGTTAACATATGAGGTGTTTTGTGAGATATCGTGAGAATGCTTTTAGTTGACATAGTGACATAGGCTATACAATTTTTAAACATATTGCCTGCAAACGGAGAAAAAAGGGGGAGATGGAACGAAATATTTTTTATCATATCTAATAATATGGGTACCTATCAAAATCAGTTCATTTTAGACCGTCAGTTTTTTTGGTTTTAAGATAATTTATCTACCTAAATACATACATACCTACCTCGAAAAACTCCCTAAATAAATTTCTTGCCCCCAAATTTATAGGGAAAACCACGAAGTTGGCAACACTGCCTCGAGTTAAAGCCATACGGCCTTAACACCAGTGCTATTTCACGCTGAATCTACATTTCGTCACAGTTAATATGTAACAATGAAAGTGTTCTTGACCTTCTTTCTACGAAGTTCCCATTTCTTAATTTGAATGCACCGTAGAGAGTTTTAGATAAATGCAATATATCAATGTGTCTATTTCTTTATGTAACTCGCTGAGAGATAAGGTTTACATTTTAAAGGATTAAGAAGAAAGGACTTTCTATTTGGCCAATGATTATCGTGGTATGATCTCTTCGTAGACCATTATGTTAGATATCTAATATTCTTTATTCTATGCACGATTCTAAGCGTTGTTGACTTCTCGCCAATTTCAGTTTCACTGTGTATATCGTACGTTTTCTCGTAGTAACATTTAAAACACATTAGTGTTTCTCAATAGTAAAAGTTCCTATACTTTTACAATAGAGAAATTAAAATATATCCACTTTGTACCTTACTTACGTAGGTACCTACTTAGTATAAATAGGTGCTGAACACAGTCTCAGAATTTTAATGATATTTTTATGAATTAGCGTCCTACTTAATGGTATTCTACACTAAACATTATAACTATCAATGATAAATAACTAATATGACCTCAACTTTGATAATATTCGTAACTTTTTATCCTAATTTCACAGCTAACGCATAGTTTTAAAATATGTATGATTAGTTTTACCTTCGTCCTACAGCGATGTTGTCCCCAGGCCTGGACCTCGCAGTAGTGTACCCGAAATCCCAGTATCTTTTTAGGATCGTCCTCTTCAGCCTTCCCGTATTCCCAACGCAGCCGGACATCCCGAAAGTCCGGCTCACCAATCAGGTGCAGTACTTCTGTAAAAGGAATCACAATTAGAAAGTTACAGAGTTAGAACTGTAGATATGTCACTGAAATTTACAGGAATATAGACCTTATACAATAATACAGCCCTACCTAAAGAAAGTCGCTACTAGCGTCTGCTCTCCCCTCTCTAGAGACTCAAATAACTTCTTACACATTGGATTCATCACCAAAAGGAGCAGCAAAAAGAAATGCATAAACCACTACAACATACATCAAATACTCTCCCTATTACCCCTTTAGGTCATTGATTAGCGACTTTTGGTTCACAATGTGTAACTTACGCGTAAGATTTTTCACACAAAGTTGACAAAAAATATATAATTTATATGTATTTATAAAAATCATAATCATCTAATACGCATTTCTCGTTTTGTACCTATTTACATCCATAGATAGAAATAGAAACCTATTTATGACATGTAATTTTCGACAACTGTGACGATTCTAACGACAGGTCATACGTTGAAATCCGCCAAGCCGTTAAGGTTATGGAGCGTGCCAAAGAAATTGACATAGATATACATACATATATACATAAGCTCGATAAACATTACCCTCCTTCTGACGCAGTCGGGCCCAAATGACAAGCTAATAAAAACAACGGTTTTATTAATGTAGACAAATAAAACCAACAAATCAACATTAGAGTACAATTATAATAGAGTGCAATCTTCGCTTTCTAAGAAATTATTTGCAATTTTTCACCTAGACGTGTAAGATGCGCTTGGTTGCGTCAGCTAGGCATTGATCCGCGTGTACTATTAACCCATTGACTTGTTCACTGAGCCGTTCTTATAATAGCCAGTGTTGGATGACCGGCGTAATAGGATAGGATCTTGAGAGCTAGTTTGCTAAATGTGGAGAAATTCAGATTCGGCGTCTAAATCGTTAACAACCCTTTGTTTAATACGTTCGTTTTAAGGCTATTTTTACCAAAAAGGTACTCCAAATCAAAAGCAGTTCGCGCACTAATGGGATAAAGTATTAGTTGTATTCTCAGGGTAATCGAAACGTCAGAAATAAGGATTTTTTAAATTTATGCCTGTATTGAAAATATTTAATAAAATGTAATATTCTTCTTTTACGACTCTTACCGTAACTGGGGTAGATTCCCTTGAGTTAGGTATGTTACACCGAGATGTGATCTTCATTGTTCACAACACTGTTGACAATTGGATTAAGTAGTTTATCAAAATTTTGCTTTTACTCTTGTATTTTCCTTCATTCGGCAGATAGGTATATGCAAAATTACATATTAGGTAAGATTATGCAACGTAGTACCGTATCAAGTTGCGGTCCTCTGATGCTCTTATCAACCTAATGTAGAGAATAATATTATACCCATATTGTTCTATGATCCCCGCAGTGAATTACGTAAATAAAAAAGTTAGGAATGACTTTGATTTCATAAACAAAATGGAGCTTTCTCTTTTGCTACTTCTACAACGGAAAAAACTGATTATCCCTAATGTTGTTATAAGTCCACAAGTACCTAATTACACAAATATAGAGCGATGGACCAGTCAGATTCGCAAAAAGCAGGGCACGCCTGATGCCCGTAGGCATTCGCTCGATCAGCCCTCCACTATACGTACATATACACTTAATATAATGCCACTAGCTCGTAATGAGAAAATTATCTATGTAGGACGATGAGGTATTCCACTACTAGTCGCATTATTTACCGCTTTCTTACTGCGACTCTATCGCCTATATTGAACTTTAATAGTTATCATAGCGTACGTTATTAGAAACCTTAATGTACCTAAGTTTATTTATTCTGAGAATATAATGTCACTCTACCTACTTATAAATGGTATTGTCAGTAATGCTGAATATAATTATTTCTTTAATCGCTCATTCCGTAGGAATGAAACCATAGGAGTCGGTCGTGTACGTTATTGGTGTTAAAAATCATCATTCATCTGTCGATTAGTATTGGGAGCTTTTGCTAAAGCTTATGTAACATCGGAAGACGATACTGTCTTCTGGATTTTATGTCGTATTTCCTACGACATCCATGATGCACAGGAAGAGGGAATATCGTTATTTAAGATAAACACTAAACCTACAGAAAATACAGACAGCTTGTTTTTAATAAATTTATAAGAATACGATTACTTAAGCCTTAAGGCTTGAAAGATAATAATGAATAGAGTTTATAAACAAAATATATTGCTGTTGGCCGTTCACGAGATAATTGTCAATTTACAAGTAGGTGCAATATTTCTTGAGATAGAGTAGGAGATTAGACTACTATTACATCACATAATCTCAATTGATATTCGTGATTTATACATAATCCAGTATTGGAATATCAGAGTTTTGAATATCTTAAGGAATCAGTTATATAATGCTAGAGGCATTATATTACGAATTAATAAAATGGCCTATTTTCTGTATTATTGTCATTGTTTATTGTTACAAGTAGGTTTGACTGAACAAATTGGGAGGAGGGCCCAGGAGATAGGCAGCAGCGTCTTCCTGTGTAGGTATCATCAACACCATCGACACCATCTGATTTGCTAATAGGTAACAGGCACGGTGTCTATTTTCAAAAACACCTATAACGATACTGCAGGGGTGCAGGGGACTACAGAGGAGTAATGAATGGATTTACTGTACTGTAATATAAACATATTTTGATATAGGTACACTCGACGACCCAATGAGCAAATGATTCGACTCTGGTAGTGTGACGGATGCGCAGACATGACCTGCCGACTCAACCATAACGGCTATTGTGGACGTTTTGCGTTTACGAGCCTCCGAAATATAAATCAGTTCATGTAATATAATTTTTATATCATTTATATTTTCGTACATAGGTATCGTAATATCTCCCTTGCTTCCCATAGATGTCCTAGGAGGTAAATATGGGACAAAATTTAGGAAATTGTCAACAGCACTTTCTTGTATAAGGTAATACTCACTGCAGTGAACATGCATGTCAGGCACGGTCATTTTGCCAAAATAATCCATTAGGGGAGGCCTATGCTCAGTAATAGACTTCTATTGCTTATAGATGCGCACAAAATTAATTCTAATGGTATGTTCATAATAATATATATGAGTAGTAGCCAAGCTGTGACTCGCGAGCCACATGCGGCTCTTAGAAGGTTTATTTGTGACTCTCAATAAATGTGTTCGAGTCGCCTTTTCATTTCTGTGCTATTATATTTTTATAAAATATTATCGTTCCGTATGTGCAACGTATCAAATCAGTATTAACTAACCAGCATCTCGAAGAATTACTGAGAAGTGCTGTCACCAATTAGATATTCGCCAAATTTTAAAGTACTATCAAGAGAAATAAAATAAATGTGATTAATTTTTAATATATGTATAGGTACCTACATTTATTTATGTGTACGATAAATATGAGTTCTGTAAGAACTTTTTTTAATACCTAACTTTTAAATATGTATTAAGTTACGGCTCGCGGAAAATAAAATTTTTAAAAAAGAGACTATTAAAGAGATCGCCACACCTATTTTATACCTCACCCAATACCCTACATCAAAATTAATTCTCAATATTCATGTGTTCTCCACTTATGTACATTCCGTTCAAATATTCAAAAAGGAAACTTATTACTAATTATTTTAAGACAAGTATTTTTTTAGTTTTCAGTACGACATTAAAACACTTCTTGCATCCATAACAACGACTATAATTCATTTTATGACGCTAAATAATTGGATTAAATGGTGCTTAGTAGCATTAATTTCTTCTTAATTCATTTTTACTAATCGTACTACAAATTGGAAATAGTTACTACTTAATAGATATGTAATAAGCCACACCCACGAATGTTATTGGTCTCGCTATGTGGCTTTGACGAGCCAATCAGCATACAGTAAAACCTAATTTTCAATCGGTTCTCAATTGCATAAAAATATTGTTAGTGAGCTAGACAGAGTGACAGCTTAAAAAAACACCTTAAAATACAGTGTATATTATTAACGGCCTCACCAGAACGCCTACACAAACATTTATTTTCATTTAGGTGTAGGTACACCGGTTTAGGCTCATGAGTGACTCCTCAAATCCTTAAATGTCGCACAAATGAATTCAATTTACGTAATTGTACGAGTAGTTTTTATTTTATGCCCGCTCCGTTTACACTTATATAATCTTTGCTTATGAAATAGAACAGCAGTTAGTGCGAATATCTACGTACATGAGCTGTATATATGATCTTCACATCACACGACATTCTCATATACATAATATGTAAATACAACTACTAATGTTATAATACTATGGGGATTGTTTGTTTGTTTTAACACGATAATCCCTAAAAGTATAAGTCCTATTTATAAAATGATTTTATATTTGAAGTGTCATTTATCGAGGAAAGCTTATGGGTATTGGCTTATAGGTATGATACAACTTGGTCCTGACGAGACAATTTTTAAACAAGGGTAAAACTGCGGGGCACAACTAGTCAAGAATACGGCGGGTAGGGTATATTGTAAAGCATTCTAGCTCTAATATCAATTAACAGACTACTTACCTAGAATTCCCACGAGTGCCGAGACGACGCGGCCGCACACTGGGGTACACTTGCTTCATCACTTTTCCGAAGTCAGCTGTCGATAATGGCTTCATGTTGCAGCTCATACAATGAGCGCTAGTAGCCAATAATAGACCAATTAACATGAAAAATTATAATCAACAGTAGGTACTAAAGGTTAAACATGATACGCAATTGTGGCTATGAACGATTCTAAATAGTTATAAAATATAATCTAATTCTCTGTAATGTTGAATGCACAATCAAACTTAACACGTGCAGATAGGTACAAGGAAAATTGTGTGTGTATTCCATAAAGGAATATGTATTAGGACTGTTACACAACATCTAGTAAGGAAGCAAATTTCAGCATTTAACTCTGGGTTATCTCAGAACCATAGGAATATAATTCGACAGAGATTGGATTTTATTGTTCTTGTTACAATTGCATAATAACATCCACTTAGATTCGATCTACGATCCACAGTTGGAATCAGACCTGTGGATTAGAGATCAAATCTATGTAAGGGGTAAAACTCACTACATTTAGGTAAAAAACTGTTAAACTTGATTGTCCAGTTTCAAAAACTAGCCCTAACTATAAAAATGACGACAAAGCCCACATGACAAAACCTTCCACAACTAAATTCCAGAATATTATTCAATTTTTTTTATGAAAATGCATTTGACTTCAATATCAAGAAAATTATATTATTATTATAGATAATAATGTAATGAATCAATCATTTAATGGTATAAAGTCCTGAAATAGTGAGCAAAGATAAACTTTTGCCTTTGATGATATGTATTGAGATATCACTCAAATCAAGCATTTACTGCCTATCTTTCAATTTGGTGCTGATAAGACACTAACCATATTTAAAGCAATTTATAAAATCTTGATGGATTAAAAACATTAAACTAAATACTTTATAGCATTTAATGCAAAGTTATTATGAAAACGTTAATCTATTAATAATAGTTGGTATGTATACAGAGTACTATCAAATTGCATATGAAGTCTTATCGCATAGGACTGATAAATAATGTAAGGATAACGAAGGTGTGAATTGTCTGGTGAATATTCCTAAATAAAAGGTCTGATCAGGTTGCCCAAACCCCAAATATATACATATAAGATATGCAGGGTGTATGTGCTGACATGTCTGTATTGAAAAATATAAGCATTAAATGGACGATCATAAGCAAAGGGTTTTTTTGTCATCAAATATTTGACTTCTATGTACAAGTACATTTTTAGCATACGTCCTTACTGTTTGCTGAGAATATTTTAATTAGGATACGTAACAAGTGCAAAATAATAATGATAAGTACTCACATGTATTCATCATAAACATCCTGCTTTGGCAATGAAACATCTGGATCTACTTCTAAATGGGTTTGTATCCATGTCACTGTTTGCTGAAGCTCAGCTCTGAAATATTAACACTTTAATATAAGAGCCATAAAATCATTTAAATACCCTTTTTTCATCATACAATGCTGTTAAAAGCACTTTTTTAAATTTTTTAAATGTTGATAAAGTGTTTGGTGATACATCTTAAAATATATAAAAGGTAATAAACTTTTGAATATACAAGCCATTATTCATTCTTAAATTATTTGTTTTTCAACTTGCTAAAAGGAATTTAAAAAAACAATTTGCTAAGCCTATAAAAAACAATGTTATACCTTGATCCCAATGGATTGATAGGTTGCTTTAGAGGGTCATGTGGAGGAACCCCAGTTGGCAGCCGAAGATACAAAAGGAGTCTCTCCGCTCCACTCAAGGCCTCCACTGCTTCCAATAATTGTGATACCCTTTGCCGCCCCTCCTGACTGGATTTAAGAATTGAGAAAGTAAATAATGATATATTTTTATTGAAGATGTTGACAGAGGCCCCTCGATAAATGGTGTTGTTAATTATGTATATGTAGGATGAAATTAAGTATAGCCACAAAATGCTAGAATTAAAACACAACATGGATTATGTTACATTGCTCAAATTAATTACATTGGGGTTACATAGCAAAACTGTATTAAACTCTTGTTTATTAGGGTGAGAATCTAAGTAGACGTAGGTGAATGTAGATAGAACTAAGCAGAAGAAGTTGAATGACATTAACATTGAGACTACTTGCACGTCAATGTCACCACAAATACTGTCAAGATTAACAGTTTTGTACAACTTATGAAAGACATGATATATATATCTATTCGCTAATATGATTTTGATAACATGTGTAACGTTATTCTTTTAAGTAATGCTATACTACTCTTGTAGAACATTTGGCACTTAAGGGGGAAAAACATTTAGCATTTTTTGTGGTGCTTTAACGGAGTGAAGTTTTAAAGAAACGTTAATATGTTGGCTTCTGGCCAAATTCAAATAACCAAATGTTTTCAAGGCACTGTATTGTTTACTCTTGATTTCATGTATATTTTCAAATTGATGTGGCAATATGAATGTAACTGAAGTTGTTTGCGAAACGAAATCCTGGGAAGGGATATGTGTGGAGCAGTGAAGAGAATTAGTTATCAGGTATGTTACCTTAGAGCGTTTTCGACTATTTGTTGCATAGACGCTACTTTGCCGGAGTCCATCTTAGACTCCTTGCCCGGAACTGGGGCGGGGCCTGCGCCCGCAGCACTCGATGGTCCCGGGGAGATATTTGAAGGAACAATACTTTCTTTAACGTAAGACGCAATTTGCCTATGTTTTGGATGATTGACATTTTCCCGATGAAGTTTCGCGTCATCCACTAATTCTCTTTCGGTTTTAACATTTTTCGTATTGTCTTCATCGGTCCAAGGCTGAAACGGAGTCGTACTTTCCATTCTATCCCAGATTGATTGCAAATATATTGTTATTTGATTTCATATTGGAACTTTTTATCATAATTTATTATGCGTAACAAAACTCCATTTTCTTGACAATTGACATTAGATCAGCTGTGCGGTGAGGTAGTGTAAG
>DWNY01001035.1:0-13654 GCA_018250635.1 Telegonus apastus | reverse complement strand
GGTTCGATCCCCGGCCAGACATATCTGAATGATGAGTAGATTTATGTTCTGGGTCTGGCTGTTTGTGTATTCGTCTCTGTGTGTTTCCATGGCACCCACGACACAGAAGAAAATCCTAGTGTGGGGCTATGAGTATAGAAAGCGTTTATTTTATTTTTCTTTATTTTATAACCATTCTGTGTTTAAATACACAATCCGACAGCCCTGTTAATTTGTATTATCGAACAGGTAACCTTGGTACACTAGTAAAATAACCGATTATGCGGTAACTCAGGGGCGATATTGACGCAAATTGACACGTCTTGACTATGATACTGTAGGTATTATGCTAAGTTCACTTTACAATTTCTACTTTTTGTACTCCGTTCCACACTAGAATTCACTAAGAAACACACAGAGATGACACAAAGATCTAGAAACAGGATATAATAAAGGGCCGTAGAAAAAAACATCCGAAAGTTGACTTATTTTATAGAGCGATATAACATGGGATTTTTCCAAAAAAACGTGCAAAAAGAGCCCTCCTTCGAAGCCGGCGATGCATTGGCGACTCCTCTGGTGTTGCAAATGTCCAGGCGGCGGTGACTACTTTCCATCAGTCAGCCCGTCAGCCTTATCGTTACGTTAAAATATAGAAAATAATACTGCAGAGTAAGTAAAAAGAGACCCGTCCGTTTCCGTCAAGATCATTCGTAAGGATTTTTTTGGGTAAAAAAAAGGATTTCTGAGTGAAAATACGACATTATCAACACACCATAGTTTCATTGTAATTTACAATAAAAAGCTTAACGTAGCGTAAGCTAAGTTGTTTACTCAAAACTAAAATGGTAACAAGAAGTCGAATTGACGGAACACTTATCACCGTTAACCCAGATAAACTGTATTGGGTCAATTTTGTCTTCAAATAAAACTGCCAAAGTTATCAAACTGAAGGACTTGTCACATCCAATATTATATTAGCAACAAGTTACGAGTTTTATTTTTATAATGTTGAAGTAGCATATGAGATACACTCCTGATTGTGAGTGGCAACTGCCACTGAAAGAAATTTAAAAGAAACTTTATATAAAAGAATTACTAGTTCTCACTGGATTTTTTTTTTATTCTATGGAAGTAGCAAACGAGCGTGCAGCCCACCAGATAGTAAGTGGCCACTGCCGCCCATAGCCATCTCTAATCAACACCAGATAAGATCACACTCCGACCTGAGATCAGCTACAAATGCGTTGCTACCCCTAAAGACTAAACACTTAACACTGCTGTAATAAGGCATAAATACCTGGTGCCGCCGGAGTCGAACCACAAAGGGTTCTAAGACTTTGTAAAATGGCCGATTGAGCTAGGAAGATACCATAATGACCTCACGAGTCAATCACAAATGTGTTGCTTTACCCGACGATTTAAGATGAACGTCATATGAGATGAATTCAAATCAAATCAAAAATATTTTATTCATAGTAGATCCTTTACAGAACTCCTTTTGAACGTCAATAAAATCTACCACCACTTCGCAAAGGTGTTTCATTATGGAGAAGAAGCCGTTTGCCGATCTAATATGAACTAGTATATTAGCTATTTCATTCTACAATCAAATCAAATCATACTCGCCTATCGCTTATAACCTCGTAGGGAGACAAAACAGTGAAGTTGGATTAATCCCTGGCGCCGGTGTTCTATACAGTTAGTTGAGAAGTTCGTCTGATACGATCTTTGACGACTCATTGGCTTAGTTGTCGAATGACTAAGAAAAGTCACGCGCAATGGAGTTTTTATAAGCTTAGTTTTCGTATAATAATAATTTCGAGATGAGTCAGAAATTAGCCACAAATGAGATGTGGATCTTTATTGACCTTGTTTTGAGTTACTTTTATCCTCCTTATAGAAATGTTTGAAAAATTTGTGTTCAGGCAAATTAGAGGACACGCCTATTGTTCCACCAGAGATGTGTGGCCAAGCGGTAAACGTGGTCAAGGTATAAAACTATTTGACCGTAGTAACATTGGTAATAAGTAAAGCTGAAGGTCGTCCCCCGACCAGGCCAACTGATGGCCTGAAGAAGGCAGCGGGAAACCCCTGGATTCAGACGGCACAGGATCAGTCGGGGTAGCGCCGCTTAGGGGAGGCCTATGTTCAGCAGTGGACCCCAAAAGGCTGATGGATGGATGGAAAGCTGAAGGTCTCTTTTTATGATTTGGAAGTAGCAATCGAGCTTGCATTCAACCTGATTGAAAGTAACAACTGCCACCCATGGACATTTGTAATCAACACCACATAAAATCAGAGTCATAACTAACGTTAACCACAGATGCGTTGCTACTAAGGACTAAATTGGAATGCCTCGGATAATTGTGTTTCCCTTATCAGACCCTTCAGACCAGAACACAGTACCGCTTGACACTGCTGTTTTAGATAGTGGTGATGTGGTGGTGATGCCGCCGAAGTCAAACCACAAAAGATTCTACTACCTTGTAAAATGGCTGATTGAACTAGAAAGATACTTTAGCAACAGCCGTGCTAATTGTTAACCGTGTTAATTAAAGCAATGAACAAGACATTAACAAGGAGTAGTATCGTTGCTAAGCATATCTATGTCACATCTCTATAGAAAAGCTTATTTAGTTCTCAGGACTCAGGAGTATAAAAAGCTATAGAAATTCACACCTTAGACATCAGAAGTAGCAACGCATCTGTGATCGACTAAAGTGACTGACGTAGGAGCATGTTGAGCGATGTACGTAAGTACTTTCTATGTACTTAGTGCTTGAAAAATAAGTCATTACAGAACGTTTAGAGCGAACAGTGCATATTTTCAGTCGTAAAGTAGGTAATACTGGGCAAGCAATCTGGAGGTGATTTAGACGTGGCTAATTTCCACTTGCTGGAAATGGACATTTTCTTGAATACAAGCGAAGAGTGGCGAGCGATTGGCCCAGAAAAAAATAGATCAGGAAACTTATGTATAAAATATATTACTGATGATATTGAAATTGTGTCTTCTATTCGATGGCCAGGAAGGTTTACTAATATACATATATATATTGATAGAATACGCAAACGGGTCCTAGTTCGATTCCCAACAAGGAATCAAAATGTTTTTTTTTCTCAGCGGTCCGTTCGTCCAGTCCTACCTGAGGTCGGACTGGACGAACGGACCTACCCCTGAGGAGTAAGTTGGAATGCCTCGAATAAGTATCTTCCTTACCATAACCATCAAGCCAGAACACAGCAGCGCTTTACACTGCTGTTATAAACTCCAAATAAGTGTGGCGGTAGTGCCGCCGGAGTCGGACCACATAGGGCTCTGCCAGTTGTGTGTGTCATTGGCACCCACATCATGAAATCCTACTAGCCCTTCACTAGACTTTTATTCTGAGCTAAATTTATACCAGATTGTAATCTACATAACATTGTTGAAAAGTTCAAATACCAATCAATAAATGATTGTTAGAAATGATACTTTAGACTTTAAATATTCTATTGGAAGCAGAATTGACTGTTGTTTAATGAATAATTGCTATCAATGAGCGTCCCCTTTGTTATCTTATTACAAAGAACTAATTAAGAAAATTGGTCGCCGTTTGTACGGTTATTTTGCTTGCTCTTCAATTGGAGGTACGATTAATTGCAAGACGGAAGATCAGAGTTAAATTATAAAGTAAGATATTCGATTTAGATGAGTTCTTTAACGAATCAATCCAGAATGCAGTGTTTTATTCGGGTCCAAAATTAGACGTTTTCCGTATAACGTAACATTTACTATGTAAGATATTTTAGCGTGTACGTTAGTAACATATATATAGCGTAACATATATTCATTCCTTGGATATATGAGAACTTACTAGATTATTAGGGATGGATCTAGAAATTTTTCAAAAATCAAAGTAAAAACAACAAAAAAATGAAAAAACGACTTATTTCCGCGATCTGGTTTCTTGTTTTTTTTTTTAATATTTGACTTTTTTTACATCCCACTACTAGGTATTGCTGGTCTCCTAAAATAAAATCTACACAAGACAAACTAATTTTAAAAACTTTATTTATGATGTTTACGGTACAAAAGAAAACACGATTCATTGCAACTAGACAAATTTAAAAACAAAAAACCCGACAGCTTAAAATGAATTGACTTTGATACCCATACTCATTTGATTTTTATACTGTTGTGATAAAAAATATTTCGTTCCATCCCCCCCTTTTTATCTGTTTGCAGATATCATATTTACAAATTGTATAGCCCATGACACTATGACAACTGAGAAGATTTTAACGACACCTCATATGTCAACCATCGAGCCGTTAGGGCTGTGAGGCGTGCCAAACAAATAGACATACATTCATACGCTTGAAAAACATTACCCTCCTTCAGACGCAGTCAAGTAAAAGCAATTACCATTTTCATCATAAAAACATTGAACACATCCAAAGCAATTTGAATTCTTCAGTAACAAAAACTAGAACGTTCAGTCCATTCTAAGCCAAATTTAGAGTATCAAAGTCCGTTTTCTTCACATTTCTAGTCCAGTTGAGATTTGTGAAGGCTAATTTAAGAGCATTATTCCCGCTCCTCCTACTATTTGCGACACATCGGTGTTGGCACGCTGCCAACTGCCCCATTCATCTTCCTTATGTACTTTTGATTAACCCTTTCCTTGTATCGTTGAAACTATGCCTCGGTGGCCACTGATACTTTGCTTTGAAGCTTATTTTTGGTATGTGTTAGGGTATAGAGTAGTGCTAGTTTTTTACGCTGAATCTTATACAGGCATATTTATGAAGGGCTACTTGTTTTCAATACAGTTTGTTTAATTTTGCTTGGAATGACGGCTGTAATTGTTTCCAATAAATAGTATTGAGGTCAAGCTATAATTTCAGTAGTATACGCTATCTTATAGATTCAATCAAATTTAAGAGATTGGTCATAAAGTCGTCGGGGTAACTGGTCAGTGCCACCCGTGATACCTGTAATCAATTCCAAATGATATTGATAGATAGACAGATAAACATTTACTTCCATAAATGATGACGCAACACAAATTATACATATTAAACTATGGACATACAAAACACAAAATAAATAACTTCAATGCTAAACTTAATGAGAAATTGCATCCCAATTAGGGATTGTACGCAGAAAAAAAATAGAAATAAAGAAATACAAAAATTAAAATCTATTTCAGCAAGTGTTGCAGCAAAAGTTAGGGAAAATATATACCGAAGCTCAGTAAAATCTGAGATAAGACCCAGCACTGATTTTGAGCCCAGACCATTTCCAGTATTGGTGTTTCATCTGAGTTTTTTCATGATAGAAATAGCAAACGAACAAGCAGTCGGGTTATTAATAACTGGTCACTGCCGCTCACGGACATCTATGATCAACCCCGATAGGATTAGAATCCTACTTGAGGTGGACCACAGATACGTTGCTACCCCTGAGGACCAGTATGTTTTAACACACTCTCCAAACCAGATCACAGTAGCGCTTACATCTACTATTATTAGGAAGAAATAAGTGTGGGGATCATTATACTAAAAAGTTTTCTACCTTTGAAATATAAGTAGCAATATAAAGACAAATATCTAGTACCCATATTTTTTTACGAATAACCCACATTTTTATTGTAACTAAAGCGATTGTAAGTGCACTCCAGCCAGTACACGAAGACTCCCCACTTGAGGCATCTCGACTCTATGAGTTTACTGACTGCATTGTACCAGACAGTTTATGTTAGATAAAACTCCACAAACATTTCTGGGAAAGAAATATAAAAATGTTGAAGGTTTATTCTATTTACGGCGTATGACTTGTTTTCGTTTGAATAGAATGCGGGGTTTGTATGGCCACAGCCTTTTCCATGCTGTTTTAGTTGTCTGTTAAGGTTTGATAGTGGTAGAAGCCTTTGTGGTTAGACTCCAGATAGGACTGTCGGTCTTATCAGCGTTGATAACAAATGTCCATGGGCGGCAGTAGCCACTTACCATCAGGTGGACTGCATTGTCGGTTGCTACTTCAGTAATATAAAAAAGTATCTTTCAATAATAAGTAGCGAAAATCCAGAGATGATTGTATGTATATTTACGAGACGCAATGTTTGACAATCGGACCAAGCAGTCACTATGTCGATATGACACACTGTGGGTTCCGAACTAAATTCGCGGCCATCGAAATAATGACTTTTGATTTTTTTTCTGTCGTCTTTTGTGTTCATGGTACAAATAGAGGAAAAGGGGGAATGAGATAAAATATTTTTTATCATAACTGTGCCTACTTGTTTATATGAGTCAACAATCATGATGTAATGTGTCCTCTCGCCACATTTTCGTAAGGAAACATAATAACCATACCATACATCACATGTTAAACCATATGTGATAAGGTTAAAATGATATCCTACTACCCTCACTCGTTTCTCATTCCATTATTTTAATATTTGGCCAGTGAGCTGTGATATTGCCTCTTTGAACTTGTCACCACAGACCTCTACAAACAAGATGGCTCTTTAGCTCGAGCGAACTTATTTATACACGCTTAAGATACTGTCAATGTTGTTCAGTTTTTGTGAAGCTTTTGGACGTTATTAATAAAGCTTTTAATAGAATGATATATTTTTGATTGCTGATCTTTATGGTACAATATTGGATTGCCGGTTGAATACGCAAAAGTTCCGTGTTCGATCCCGGATAGACTTATTTATGTGCTAGTACTCTAAATAAAGGTGGTAGAACCCTTTGTGGTTTGTTTCTGGCGGCACCACCGCCACATCTATTTCAGCCTTATAACAGTAGTGTTAAGTGCCGCTGTGTTTTGGTCTGAAGGGTATGGTAAGAGAGACATACTTATTCGAGACGTTCCAACTTAGTCCTCAGGGGAGCAACGTATCTGTGGCTAACCTCAGGTAGAACTGTGATCTTATCTGGGGTTATTTACATATGTCCATGGGAGGCAGTAGCTGCTTACCATCAGGTGGGCTTCTCGCTCGTTTGAGGCCATTAAAAATACTTATTATCTATAAACATATAGCGGATATAATATAAATGGCACATATGTGTACCATTTTTATCACATTTATAACTGCTTCACGATCTAATATCAGCTAAGAAGGACTTGGGTAAGGTTCAAGCTGGAAAAGAGTAGCTTGTTTTATCTTTGTCAAATTTTGTCTGATATTCAATTTGAAACAAATTTTATCAAAGTTAACTCCAATTTGTAGCAAATTTCGTAATCTCACAAAATCGGAAATATACACTTGTTTTTAAATGATAATGCTGACGCTTGCAGAGTTAAGCGCTGACACTCGAAACGTAAATTTCATGGCCCTCGAATTAGGCATAGTTCACAAACCTCACAAAGTTTTTGATACACAGCTATAATCAGTAACAACTAATTTCAATTAAGTTTTCTGTATAATCTCATGTAAACATAATCACTATAGGAAAGAAAACCTGATGAAAATTTATTGTTCGATTATGGAAAACAACGAACCATTTCCATCGCCTGTGTCCAAGAATCAATGACCAATTAAGACTAATCTGTTTTAAAGGACCCCATTTCATTACTCAGATGCCTGACCGCAAATCATATTAGACTGAAACCGGTATTGCGTGCATTCTATCAAAGTAATATAACTATTCCATATTAAACCATATCATAGTTAGCTCTTGACGCGTGCCCGTGTCTATCAATGTTCACCCTTGAAATTAGTACGGTACAAAATAGAGCTTGAAACCATGATGTAAAATTGAAATGGACATGTCGGATGTTAACGTGAATGAATCCATTTACTAAAACATGGCTTTGTTTTCAAAATGTCATGACTCCCAGCGCCTGATTTTAATTATATATATTTTTATGTAAGTTATGAGCGTCTTTGTTTTTACCACTTATTTAAACTTTTAAAACAATACAATAAAATGTACATACCGAGAGACAAGTGCGATTGCAATACGCCTCATTATCAATTTTATAAAAATGTAAAGTAATATTTATAACAATACTTAATGCTACCACAAGCAACTTATAAGGTTTACTAACAAAATCCTCAACTACACCGGGCTTGCCAAGATTACAAAATATTGGAGACAGGAATTCTCATAAATATTCTTTAAGGATCTTACTCCATTCCGTATACACTAAATTGCAGTAAGAGTTTCTAAACTATAAAAATAAAGAAATACACTTTTATGGCAGCAGGGGACTGATTTATGTGTAAGACCTTCCTGCAAATCGTTAAGAGATGGCGCCACTCGATTCTAATTCTGAAACACGCTATCGAAGTTTTTTAAACATATTACAAGCTTCGAAATGAATCGATCGGAGCACAGCCGTTCCCTAAGTGTGATCATCATTCGTTCATCTAACTTGATGAAATATCTCTCTTTGTCAAATAAATTATCGATTATCAGTTTTGCATTCACTAAATAAAATCAGAAATACTTTTTTTAAAAACAAAGAAGATTAATTTGATTACATAGTCATGAGAAAAACAAGGTACTGAAATACGGTTTGTCATTCCAGGTCAGGCGGCCATTACTATTAACGTGAAATATATGGTCGCGTGGAACGCTCTGTGATTTACCGAGCGAACGCAAACAAACAGATTAATTAGTTCAGCTTAAAGCTCGTAATCCAATTTTCAATACAAAGGGATGATATCGCTTTATACCAGAATGATAAAATAATAATGTGCATGTAGCATTGCATGCAAAGCCACCTGTCTAAAACTTTGGGTTCGATTCCTAGATAGACAGCAGATTTAAGTATGTACATCTATTTCATGCAAATTGTAGTAGGTATCAGATTTTAAATACATAAAAATAATGTTAAATTAACAGCATCATTATTTCAAGTAAATTTTTCTTTGAAATCATTCTTATTCCGAAAGTGAACCAAAACTGAAACCAAACCGAAATCATCAATCTTGTCGTAAGAAATGATCGAAAGATTAAATCCAATGCAACGTATCTTTCCATTAAAGTCACTATTATCACTAACACGCTCAGATAAGTACGATAGTCACGCGACATCCGTCATTTGAGATAAACACAAATGAAACAGGGGACTGATAGCAGGGGATTGACGGATGAATATATCACTAGTGGACCAGTCACAATGGTTGAAATTCAACCATAATTAAAACCATACACTTACAAAAACTTACACACCAAAAAAATGTATATGTATTTTTAATCTGTTCATGAGAAAAACATTCATTATAGGGAAAATAGGGTTTAAATTGTTAAGCTGCATTTAAAAGAAAAAACGCATTTTTTGACAAAGATATCTGACACAGTTGACAATTTATGTCTTTAATATTGTCAGTACTGTAAACATAGGCATATTATCCTATTCTGTAATTAATGAGTGTTTTATTTCATTTAATTTAATATATTTGTAACACTTTTTAGACATAAATCAATAATCTTCTCTGCATAAACTTTCACTTATGTATAATATCAAAGTCCTAACTGCATGTAGTATTCGAAAAATGGTTTCGCAAATTTTCGCTTCACGTATTAATATATAGATTACGTGCACCTAAAACGAAGTCTAAATCACACAGTACACGTGTACGAATGAATCGTGTTTATAAATATACCTGCCTATTGGGTATTCGTTTTAATTTTCCTGATCTTCCTTAGCAATAAACCTAAAAATACAAGTGCAATATACCGCAGTCATTTTAATTTCTTGCATAAATTATCCTTACAAAGTTTGTACTTTGTGAAACGACAAAGAACAAATTGCAATGCGACGAAGCCAGCTTATCCTACGATGACTTGTTTGACTACGAAAGGGCAAGCTAAAAGCGATGGAGTATTTTAGCTTATATGATATCTCTATGCAAGTAAGCTCAAGCGATGCTTAACTTAAATACATTACATTAATATACAGGTTCATTTTATAACATTCTTACACTAATTTTTTTATCATAAATACTACAACACATTAAAATGTTACTTTGCCCTGTTCACTAATAATTTTATCGTGGTTTAGTTAATTCCAATTTTTGAAAATTTTCAAATAAAAAAAGTTTCTACGTTTTTATTACTATTAAAAAATACAGTTGATATAGCTATTACACTTTAATCCTTAAGAATTAACACACCATCCTTCCTATAGTAATATTATTGTCACTTCCATCCACACACATAGCATGTTACATCTATATTGAATACAAGGCGTTAAACATAGCTACGTTTCACTCATTCGTCGTTCGTGATCAGACAGATACTTTGAATAGCACAAAAAGCACTAGAATATAGTTGCCACCGTCGCTTCCTTGGAACTCAATTAATTGAACAGAAACCATCAACTTTGTACAAAGGAACACTTCACGCTTGCCTTTTATTGCGTCCGCTTGTTTACATTTATTGAAGTGAAGTTTTAAATAAATTTCTTTAGAGATACTGCTCATTTATTAATATATGTTCAACTTTTATTGGCTTTATATAAACTCTACATACGACTCTATACTCTAGATTATGTTCCTGGCCTTATAACCGCGCAGCGTAATGTTCACCGTACCTGTTTGACACACAGTGGTCCGGGTTCGATACCCGACCAGAGTTAGAATGATGAAATCAGATTTATTCTAGGTTTACATGGTGGCGTATACGTCTATCTCTGTGGCACCAATGAAATAACCCTATAATGAGGCTATGAATGTAGCAAGAATTAATATTATTATCATTATCCGTTTTTGTAATAATGCATATTTTTGTCATCAACCTGTTACTGTCCCACTGCTGGGCACGGGTCTCCTCTCTAAGGCTTTTAGGCCATAGTCCACCGCGCTGGCCAAGTGCGAATTGGTAGACATCACACACCTTCAAGAATTTTTTTTTTTAAAGAACTCTCAGGTGTGCAGGTTTCCTCACCATGTTTTCCTTCACCGTTAAAGCAAGTGATAATGAATATTTAATACGCATATAACTTCGAAAAGTCAGAAGTGCGCGCCTGGGATTTGAACCTCGAACCCACCGATTGAGAAGCCTAGTTTCAACCATTAGGCTATCTCTGCTTTTCTTAACATATTTTTACTAATGAGGAAAGGCTGTAAGTTTTCCAAATAAATAAACAGCAACCTTACATACTTGGGGTATAACTACTATTAAAATAAACTGTTTACTGCGATACATACATATACATAGTTCCAATGATAGGATTCTAGCGAAAATATACCCTAAGGTCGTAATAGATCGTTGAATCAATCATTCGTTTCTTGCATAATTTAAAGCACTCAGTCTATTCGCTTAGCCAATAATCCAGTTACAAGAAGAACAGTCACGATCGTTCGTGATCATGAATAAAACTTTGAATAAAACTACTGAAACTGTAAATAGCTGGATGCAGATTCCTTGCTACCTTTTTTAACCCCGACACAAATAGATGTTGAAAGTTTCAAGCCTTTGTTTGTAATGTATCTCTCAAAACTATAAACTGATACTTTTAAATTAATACTTGAAGCGAATGTGTGGAACATTTTTTTGAATACTGCATACAGAGAGGACTATGATATTAGATATACGTGAAAGTTCATGCAGAGAAGATTATTGATTGATAATATTTACGTCTAATAAGTATTACAAATATATTAAATAAAACAAAATAAAAGTCTCATTATTTACAGAACTGACAATATATGAAAGACATAAATTGTCAACTATGTCAAGAAATGCGTTATTTCTTTTAAATTCGACTTGATAAGCTAAACCTCATTTTCCCTATAATGAATATTTTTCTTATGTACAAATTAAAAATACATATACCTAGAAGTTTATTTATTTATTTGGATGTATAAGTTTAGTTTTTGTATGCTTTTAATTTTGGTCGAAGTTCGACCATTGTGACTGGTCTACTAGTACTTTTAAAAGCGAATGGCAATACTCAAAAGGTTGTTTGTTGTATGGACTTATATCCCGCAAATATTTAGGGTTTTTATCTAAGTAAATTGTCCTTTCTTGTAAGTGACAATTACACTCTTAAATAATGTACCATATAAATATATGCTTGTTTAATATTACAATATATTGTAAAATGTTGGTAGATTGCCATTTGTCAAATCTTTATATTATGAAAGTAGCAATCGAGCATACGTTCATACGAGATTACATTCACCTGATGGTAAGTGACTACTGCCGCCCATGGACATCTGTAAAAAACCCCAGATCACATCAGTCCTACCTGAGGACGGTCACAGATCCGTTGTTACCCCTGAGGACTAAGTTCGAACGCCTCGAATAAGTACGTCTCACTTTCCGCACCCTTCAAACCAGAACCTTATGAGGCAGAACAGGTGTGGTAGTCGTGCCGCCGGAGCCGAACCACAAAGCGTTCTAATCAAATAAATAAAATTTGAAAACCGAAGAAGCAGTTGGAATGGTCGTAAAAATAAAATATTACAACTGTTTTGCATTTTCTTCCTGTAATATTTCAAATTGAGGCTATTGTTTTCGTAGTAAATATAGTAGCTAGCAAGTTATTGAAAACAATCTACTTCAGTTTATCTTTCGAAAAGGTTAAATGAAAATGCTTCTTGTTTAAACTTTAACGATATTAGGTCAAATATTTTTATAATAAACGGAACAAATTTGACATAGATAGCGTAACCATTGTTGCTAGGGGTCATTTACATCGGCCCATCGGGCGCATTCGCTTATCTATTGATGGCGCCAACCCACCCGATATAATCTCCCATAACGCTCCTCTTCATAGTCGAACGACCGTCATTACTTGGGCACATCTGGTAAGCGACTAAGGTAAGCTTGTTAAGTGATCGCGGCCAAGCGAGAAGGCACGAAAAAGACCGAACATATTCGCCTCAATCTTGTGTAAGCGGCACTCGCGGCACAGCGTCACTAGCAATGGCAGACCCTGTAAACGACCTTCAGCATGATAAGTTAAGCGACAGACTGCCCAGTGTATACGAGGCCTAAGTTGGAACGCCTCATGTAAGGAATTTCTTACCTTTTTTCTTATCTCTCTTATTAAGACCTAAACGAAGAAACGCTAATTTTTGTAACAAGGCAGAAAAGTTGTGCAAGTGGTTCCTTCGAATCAGGGTCAGGAAGAGTTTTATAAAAAACAAATCATCAGAGGTTGCTTGTTTAAAATGATGAGGTATCAAATACTAATATCACAGGAGAACCCCTGTCACCAACATGCGACATAACAGAAACGGAAAAGTATTAACTATTTTTCCCGACTGTTTATAACTGAGTATGTCAGTAACATATGTAGGGCAAATTGGATAACATATTTGTTTATCCTAAACAAAAAATAGTAAGTTTTTTTGCCCCTTTTTACTTAAAAATATTGGTAGTTAAATGGGCTTTTTTAGTTATATATACGTTACATATAATAATTATAATTGTACTTTTTACTTACAAATATTTTTATAGTTAAATGTTAGTAATTTTGTTTTTAGTTATAGTTACTTTACATACTATTCTAGTAAATAAATAAATAACGCTTTCTGCAGTCATAGACCCTTACTAGAATTTTTTTCTGTGTCGTGAGAGCCATGGAAAAACACAAAGGCGAATACACAAACACCCAGACCCAGAACAGAAATCTATCGTCATTCAGATATCTGTCTGGCCGGGGATCGAACCCGGAACCCACTGCGTGTCAGACCGGTATGGTGACCGCTCCGCC